>JACJUY010002539.1:27588-42165 GCA_014220935.1 Platorchestia sp. MABIK | reverse complement strand
GCATCCAGTCAATGATGTCTTTGAGTATAAAATTGAGGACTGCTCATTTGAAACATATCGAGCAGGTCACGGCTAATTAAATAATCAATGATCTAATACAAACAATCTGCGTTCACACCACTCGAGGCAAACAATTAGAGCATTCTAATTTAGAACCACTACTCAAAACAAACTTATTTAATCAGTGCACAAAAATTCGTAGAACATAATCAGGGCATAATTTTTCAAATTAATTACATGGTACGTAGATCGATGCAAATGAACAGAAAAAACTCATTTGAATCTAGATATTATAATTGTTAAGAAACGCAGGTAATACGCGACCTCGTTAGGTTACCCTGAATTGTGCCAACACGCAAATAGTCCATCGTTTGGTCACTTTAATTCTAGAATTAATTTCTGTTCCATCTTTGCAACTTTGTGAAATCGTTCCAGTTCATCGCGTGTTAACGTAGCCAGAAATTCACTCCGCATATTGTATTAATACACTGTCAATCGCTGAAAAATTTACTAACTCTGTAGTCTATAAAAAGCAACGTTTCAATGTACAAACATCATCTTTAGGCTGAAAATATTCAGAAACATTTTTCAGTCACATTGATAAAATGCAAATCTAATACTTAAAGCTACATTAGATAAAGTAAGAATATTGAAAATCACAGCCCAAGAAAATGACTGGAGACAAAATTTGTATCACAAGAATGTGTACTTGTAAGCCTAGGTAACAGTATTGTACAACGATAGATGTTAATGGCACGAGCGATAGAAGCGAAATGGACGATCGAGCGGTTGCATCAAGCTTTAAAGCTGCCGTTCTAGAAAATAATTTTAGAGCAAAACAGTCATTAGTGTTTTCGTTCAGAGCAGGTTCAAGTTTATGGATGTGTAAGGCTTCCAATATTTGAATATGCTCTTTTTTAACAACATTATATAAAATATTTGTGTTAGATTATAGATCTTCATTTGATTGCTTGCAGCTTTGGTCAATGCAAAAATTTTTAAAAATAGAACCTTGGTATTTGTGAGCAGTTAATCTTTGTTTCAGGGTCACCCTAGTCAAGCCAATGTATCATTCATTAAGAGACTTATATTCTCTTCCGTCACATTCGAACTGGTATATCAAACTGGCTCTGTCTAGATCATTAACCCTGGATGCGGAAATATAACTATTCACCAAGGGGTCAATGATTTTCCGATTTTTATAATACACAGACTTTAATTGACGTGTCTGGATCTGCGGCTAAACAAAAGTTTGGACAATGTTCTTAAAGACTTTTTCATCAATTTTGCAATTCTTGTGCATTTGGTTTTCATAAAATCCATTAATATGGCGTGAATTAAGTCTTGGATTTTTGTTACTGCCCAAGATTCGGTGTAAGAAGTTACTAATAATTTTACCAATCAGAGTATTAAGGAAATAGTTACTGACCAACAACAGCTTAATTCTAAGCATTTCAGAATGAAAAATTGCCCAGCTGCTACACACTTTATGAGGTCTATTTAGTAACATATAAGCCGTATATATCTATTAATTTTCAGCCTGAAGATGATGTTTGTACATCGAAACGTTGCTTTTCATGGACTATAGAGCTAGTAATTTTTTTAACGATTGAAATTGTATCAATAAAACTATATGGAATTATTATTCACCGTTACAATTGCTCCTTTACAGTAATTCAAAGTGAAATACCTGCTAAATTCGTAAATTTTAATGGCAAATTCGTTTGGCTAGAGGCTACACGACAATACGCCACACACACTGCAACAGACACATTAGCAGTGCATGCATGCTATCAAGTTTTTCCAAGGAGCCACATGACATGTCTAGGACGTACGCGACCTTTGGCCGAGAAAAATATAAAGCTTACATTATTGGCTCGAGACACCAACCCCCATAAAAACGGTCGTCTTTCTGGTGCGGATTCATGCCACACAATTAAACAGGTGTCAAAGAAGACAATGAGCTTCACCCTAATTTACTTCGGGGCTGTCGTGTTTTTTGAGCCTAAGGGACTCTCGATGCTTTCGTTGCAACAACTGTGCTTTTGTTTTTGGATCGCACACCCATGCCTCATCCCCAGTTGTTTTGAAGTTCAGAAAACAGGATCAGTTTTGGCAGTGTTCACCAGGTCATGAGGAACCTCAAAACGAAGCTCTTCTTATCCCGCCAATAGAACATTGGGCACAAATTTCGAAACCATTTTGTTAATATTCTACTCTTCACGTGTAAGTGTATGTACGGAATCTTTACTGATCCAAATTCCTTCGGAAACCTCTAATACAGTCAAATGACGACCTCCCGGTACCAAATTTCCATCATCTGAACAACTGCTGCAACCAGAGAGGCTTGTGACCACCGTGAGAACTCTGGCTACTCTCTGATGATGTGCTGCCATTTTTTAATTGCTTGAAGCACTACTTAACAGTGTTACTCCATAGCACCATGTCCCAACACATACTGAATCTCACAAGCTTATTCAATTATACGTTAGTTTAAACTTCCCTGATCACAATCAATGTGCTGCAAAAAAGGGGAAGGATGAATGCACCATGTAGCATGCACCATGTAGCATGCGGTGTGTTCCCACACAAGATCAAGTTCATAAAAGCTCAAGAATAAATTAATAGGTGTTGAAAAATGGGACGGCAGTGAACTGAAAAAGATGGTCAGTATTAAAACAAGAAACTCATCCACTTTCAATAGAAGGAAGGCCTACCTAACTTTCAACTCGGGATTTCACATAATCGCCCTGGGAGCGCTAACTACCATAATTAGGAAAATTGTATCCTCCTGAGGGGTCTGAATCTTATAAATTCCTTCACACTGAGTCACTGGGCTCTTAATGAAATTTGATGCAGCATCCTTGTTTAACTCGTTCAGTTATTTTAAGTGAGATCGGAAACCTAACGAATGTGTACCACTGCAGCGAACTTATTAGCCAGGAAATAGCTATTAAAACTAATAGCCGGCGAAAAAATTCAAGTACGCGCAGTAAGTTTTCTATCCACCAGGTTTAGTGGTATCATTTTATTGTAACAACTTAACTTAGGATGCTCCAGGATTAGATACTTTTTATACAAGCCTCGCAGGCTGATCATAAAAATCAGCCTCATTGCAAAGGGATCTTGACTGGCGCTGAGACTCGAACCGCTTCCTGGCCTTGAGCTTTGACTTTATGTGGTGTTACGTGAGGCCTCTTCTCTACAACCCGCATGCCCAATATTTCCTCCACCTCGCCATACTTAGGCAGAGTGATCAGCATGTCTGTGCAGTGCCTTTTCCTTTCTGTTGTGTGTTGAAACAATAGCTTTTCTACAAAACGCCTTCAATATGAGACAGACAAGATGATTGAATTCTGCGTGAGAAGCAAGGTCATACAACTGATTCCTGATGAAAAACATTCCATGACGTTATATTCGAGAAAACTTCGCGGAAATAATAAAAATTGAGCCAAACATAGGATGCAGAGCGTGACAAACCGCTGCTCGAAGATGGACAGGAATTGGACACACCAACTGAGCAAGGCTAGCTTGAGGCTAAAGACAAGACTTTAGGAAAGCTAAATCCAAAAGAACTGCATTACACATCAATCATAATTAAACTACCCTATCCCACTAAATGCACGCACTTACGCGTAATACGAAAACAAAAACCTTATGTAAAGGCCAACAGTAGCACAGATTCTTCCCAATAAAACTAAGCTTTGTCAAACACAAATAATAAAATTTCACCTCTATTGTGCTATACCCGACGAACTAAGCACCAGCACGACTGTCAGCATTACCTTCATTGGTTATAAACAAATCGTAACGTCACGCTTCGTTATCAAGCTAAAAAATCAACCAGAATAATTTGATCCAGACCTAAGGTTATCACCTTTACAAACGGTCATACTGTGCTCGTACCAGTCAGTGGTAGGAAGTCTGCATATCACACAGTGCTCAAATCCAAGCATGATCCCACTTTCACTTTCTCATTAGCAGAGTCTGTATTCGAGCAAGTACCGTATTTTCACTCTCTCATTAATAGTGCTCAAACCCAACATGCACCCAACCTTCACTATCTCATTAGCGATGTCTTTGTTGGTCGGGTTGAAGCGCCGGAAGATGGGTGGAGGTTTGCTCTTGCCCGCCAGCAGCTCGTCGTCGACGTAAGCAGCAATGGCCTCCCTGATACTCCGCTCGTCCTGGATGCCGTCTTTGTACAAAGCGCGGATCTTGTCGAGCACGCGTGGGTCCACAGGCTCCTTGGTGCGCACCACCACGTTCTGACCACAACAGTTCCGTCAGCATCACCACAGCTTCAGCAAGATTGGCTATTTGGTACACAGCATGAAAATCTCAGTGCGCCAAGCATGACTGTGCGTACCGTTCGCGCTAATCAGCAAGCTTACCCAATGAGTGAGCGAAACACCATGAATACTTGACATATGTGAAATTGTCACGAAACAGATATGCCTGTTGCCTCTGTTTCCGTAGTGAGGGATTTAAACCTCATAGTAGCAGAGGAAAATTAAGAGCGGAGAAACACAGAAAGAGAAATAATAGAACAGGTGGAAAATAGAAATAGTGTCTGTTCTGCGCACCTACTCCCTTCTGGAAAATTTGAGCCAAATTGAAAATTTGGCTCAAACGCACATATTTCTACCGCAAGTTTAATTCTTTCAGATTACAAATTGCGAGGAAAAATATTCACGTGCACACAATAATATATTATTCCCGTCATTTAATTTGTTTTTACATCATTTTGTAATATGAAAGAATTTAACTTGCGGTAGAAATATGTGCCTTACGGTAGAAAGTTTGACCCAAATTTTCAATTTGGCTCAAATTTTCCAGAAGGGAGTAGGTGCGCAGAACAGACACTATTTTTATTTTCTACCTGTTCTATCATTTCTCTTTCTGTGTTTCTCTCCTCTTAATTTTCCTTTTCCTCTTCTACTATGAGGTTTAAATCCCTCACTACGGAAACAGAGGCAACAGCCTCATCTGTTTCGAGACAAAATTAGTTAGTTTCAACCGCAACAACACTGAGTAAAGGTGAGTAAGACAAGCGCTACTTTGAAGTGCTTGGTGGGGCAACAAAACTCAACTCTTCAAGGGTTATCGAATTTATCTTTATTCTACATGAAGTCAAAGCTTGAGCATCTCAAAATATAATTTACTCGTAAAGGAAACTCCTCCTCTCACAAACCCGTATTCATCATCGACACCCAAGCAGGGTAGTCATTTGAAAAATAACTTTTATAATTAAATCCTATTTGACCAGATCTGCTTATTTTTAGTTGATGTTTTGTACATTATTTGCATCGTTCTATCCAGAAGATTAAGTGTTTTAAACGGTCTACATAGTTCTCTGCTTTTTACTGAAGATCAGGAAGTTTTCTACCAACGTTTTCAAACCTATTTGGCAAAATCTCAATGAAGTTAAACCAAAATAACAATCCCGCAACCCAGGCGGCTGCAGCCACAGCGTGTCGCTCACACACTCTCACCACGGCCACGGCGCGCTCAACTCTACAGTAGAGAGAGAGAGGGAGAGCAAATTTTGAATCTCTCCTTTTTATTAACTTTTCATCAATATCAAACAAAGAAATTCATAAATGAAACTAGTCCTGTTTTCCTTCAAACGTTTCGAACTAACACTTTCTACCGTGTCCTAATATGTTTGAAAGATTAGAGTTCCTAATATAGAGTAGTTCCTAATAGATTAGAGTAGTTGAGTTAGTTCGAGCTTCCTGGTCAAATACAGGTCAAATATCATGACCTTTCAAACTTGAGCTGCTAAATTTCACTCTATCTAAAGTTTTACCAAGAAAGTACAAACGGATAATGAGTAAAAAATTATTTTCAGTCCTTCAGGTCAAGGTATGCTAAGTAAATAGATTCTTTTACGTTGTTCTGAGAAATCTACTTCATTACTTTATTAATAGGATTCAAGTAATTCCTAATTATCGTTTAAAAATTCTTGCCATTGTTTTCCCGTAGTACAGCAGGCCAAGAAGGTAAATGTCTCATGGCTACACGCGCACCTCTAAGGAAACCTCGACTTGACAGGCAAAGACTGAGACAATGATGAGACAGAGAAAGCCCCTAGGTTAAGGTGAACAAAAACGTATGGAGACATCAAATTACAAAAGCAGACATGAGTATCAGGGTTTTCATGAAAATTATTCGTCAAGATATTCTAGAACTGTCCAATTAAAATTCATTAAAAATGATGAAAAAAAGTCCTGCAAACTTTCCACATCCATAAATTAACAAGAAACGGTGGACAGCCTAATGACACAGTTTGAGATGAAACACATCACAGGTTCGGCAAATACCAGGGAGCAGAAGTGATGACTGTCATATAAGGCAAGTATAGGTATCAGCTCATCTACTACCATCAGCAATGAACATCGACAGAGAAAATGGTGTTCAGTTTAGCAAGGGTTAAGCAAATACCAGCGAGCAGTAGTGACGACTGACGTGAAAGGAGCCGAAGCGGCAGTTATCAACTCATCGACTACTATCAGCAATAAACATTGACAGAATAAAAACCTTTTACATCTATATCAAACCCTGATATTCATAAGTCAAAATCAAACCTTAACAATAAACTATCACTAAACGTTCGAACATTGGCTTCAAGACATCAGAAGATTTAACGCAAGGTACTGATCCAAACAGAGAAAGGAAGCATTTCAGGGCGAGAAGAAGTACCTGGAGAGCAGTTCTGCGCTTATCGTACAGCCTGGCGACGGCATCGCTGTTGAGGGTGACCTTAGCGCCCACCGGCACGCTCGCGTCCCAGGAGTCGTCCACCTAACAGGATGCAAGCATCGGAGTACGTCACTCCAAAACACATCGTAGGGCTTCACAGAGAAATGCACGCCACAGCATTAATAGAATGAATTTTCTTAGGAGAAACTCTTAAATTTGGCCACTTTTTACAAGGCAAAATTTGAAAACTTTGGCCACAAAAAATGCTCATTTGAAAGTTCTGGAGATAACTCAGGATATTCCCAAGTAAAAAGGCTAAATCGAAAATTCAAAGCAATCAACGAATGTTATAAGCTAACGAACATCAATTACGTCAATTGACGCTAAATTCCAACTAGAGTTAGGATAGAATAGAAATCGTAGTTTTAATCCGCTTTGAAATTTGACTTTACAAGAACATATACAAAAGAAGCGCCTCCTTCACCATACACACACTTTTATGAGGCAATGCAACTTTGACCATTCACTAGGATGGAGCGATCCCTCTTTTTTGAAGCGCACTCGTGAGGCGGAGCGACTTTCACCATAAACACGCGTGAAGCGGACACTCTCTTAACAACCGCGGTAGCTAAACAGAGAGAGCAAATAAAAACTTTTTAGCAATGCATAGAACGCAACCACAGCACTAACACTTCTTGGAAATGTTTGATACATTTCTGGCGTCATCAGTTTTTACGCACACTACAATGCCAAGCAATGAATTGTTCGCTCATTTGTCTATTTCTCAGTATTCTTGGTTGAGCAGAAGTCCCTCGCACCCTTTAGTCGAAGTGTTCGACGATACTTTGAAATTTGATACTTGAAAAAAATTTAGCAGTAGTTTGAAAGACTCAAACCCGTTTACGGTGAAGAAAATTCCCTTGCGAGTAAAATTACAAGACAGTTCGACTTTCCCCTATTTTAGCAAGCAATTACAAGCCAGAATTACTCACATGAAACAGCGTCAGCGTCAAGTTTTCAAAGTGGTGAAAAATCAAGCAGCTGCTGAAGAAATGGTCTTCAGTGATAATACAAAAACATGAGGTGGGGTTCTTTTTGATCACAATACATGTGCAGTGAAACTAATAGCCTATTGATCGTCTCACCACTAGGAGGCTAAATCTGCCAGGATGCCGGCCAGGCAGAGGTCAGCTGTTCAGGCTCAACAGCTAGGCAAGCAATAGCAAGTATTTTTAATAAAAACGGGATAAGTACGTACTCAGGGCGCGTCTTGCGGGAGCCATCTCTCTGACACGAAATCGTAAAACCTCCCACCAACGGCAAAAACCACGCAACGCTTGGAAACGCCTGGAACTTATAACAAGACAAAAAGAGCAGAAGATACCCAAACACCGTACAGGCTCTCACCTACATTCGGATACGTAGGGCAGTTTTATTTAACTCGTTTTTACAGTGAAGTGCACTGTACCGAGGCCCTGATGCAACTGCCCAATTCTGGTCTTTCAGCCGCTAACTATGCCTTCCAAGTGTCTTATGCTAGGTGGTCATACCTAATATCGCGCGACATGTATCTACCAGTGCTACTCCAGGGTACCCATGAACAGATATAACAAGTAGTGAATAATTTCACTACACATGTAAATGAAATTATTAAAGCACAAAAAATTTTACTCGTGTCACCAAACACTTGAGATTTACCCAAACAAAGCGGTAAATGGTACAAGGCACAGCATCAAACCAAAAGAAGCCAGCAACCGAAGCCTGCTGTAGCTCACACTCACCTTTCCTCAACCACTTTCCCACGTTAAGTCCAGCATTGAGTAAACCAGCACAGGATCCCACTTGTGAGCTCAGGACATGAGCACACAGCAGAGCAACCCCTAGTCCCACAAACAACACTTACTGTAGCTAGCACAGGATGTCCCTTGTGCGCCCACGGCATGGGTATCCTGACGTAGTACCAGTGCTCGCAGAGGATATCGGCGGGGTTGTGCTTGTACTGCTCGCTGAGTTTGCGCTTCACGTTGCGGCGCACCTGGTCTGAAGGCAGCGAGCTGTGCTCCTCGTCCACGCTCCCGCCCACCTACCGACAGCACGCTTGTAACAACCGTATCTGACCACTCAATGCTACTGAGGTGTGTCCAATTGCTACAGCCATAAAATTTCTTTGATGTTCGCGTGGCCGCAGTAAAAGATTTTACGAAACACATGTGAATTTGTAACAGCCACCACGTTGAATCCAAGAGTACAGAAGCACGAGGCTCACATTCTGAAACTTATATTACACAATTTGAAGTTTTACCCATTTTTAATACTTTTATGCCTTTCTAAATGTAATGTTAAATGGGAAAATACGATGAAACTACAGTCTCCACAACATTCCCTTTCATGCCGTCCGCAAGAGAGAGAACTAGACTTTCAAGACAAGGAAGTTACGACGGTCTGTAGCCCGCAGCCACGTCGGTTGTTTAGTATTAGTATGGAAGATATGCTAAGGCTCCGTTTCCACTGCAATGACGTTTTCACAGAAGGAAAGAGAAGAAACTATTTATTAAGAACTAAAGAAAATGTAGAATCTATGCACAACGTGTTTCCACTCAGAAACGTGAGTTAAAAAAGAGAGGAAATACGAAGAAGAGATAGCAAAGAAGTTACGAAAACTGAAAGAAGCTAAATGGGCACGAAAGACAGAAGTCCCAAAGGCCTAATTATATAGATAAGGTACCTAACAGTATCTCCCCTGGGAGTGTTTTTCCCCATAGTATAGAAAGAAGAAAGAAAGAAAGAAAAAAGTTTAGTTCCAATAAAGATGATAACAATAAGCTCATCATTGGTCTTAAACATATCTTAAAGTAAGGATCCTTATATGACACACACATATGAGTATCGTAATTTCCATGTCACTAATCGAAACAAATGATTGAGGGCAATGCATTCCTAATGTTGCTAAATCAACACTAAATTTGAAAATATATGTAACTACAATTAGAAAAGATAACAATTTCAGTGACGTTGCATTATTGAGAATACTTCTCCTAGCGCACACTTACATCGAAGTCTGAGCTCAGGGACTGGCGGTGTAAGGAATTATTTGAAAGTAAAACGGGTGGATTAAAATAATTGTGCACGTAAGGCAACGAGGTTGATGTTCAGAACCATATTTTCACTCCTACGTGTCAACTAGTGTTCCAATCAAGGGACTCATAGAAAATTTTATTTATCACGCCAAGAATATATATTTCCATGCTAATAACAGTGCCACAACCGAGTCTATCTGAGTCAGAAACATGAAAACGATTGTTCTACAAAGGCTACCAAAACATGTTCAACATAATTAGAGAAATACGTGAAATTAACCACCTAGATAGGGTTGTCATAATATACTCAAGAGCGTAAGAAATGATATGATAATTTGCACCACACAAGGCTAACAAGAACATTTTAGGACGGGAATAAGAGATGAAAACATTATTTTCCTATAAGGTTACCACATTAGAAAAAGTTACATTGTTTTTTTAAATATCATAATGCAAATGCCTTCAATTGATGACCATGCATAGGTGCCATGATGGTCCAGTTTAATTCTCAAAGACGGAGAGAAAAATACACAAAAATGAATTCAATACCTGGTTAATTGAAGTTGCATGGTGTTTGTTAATTCATGGAAATAATAAAGATAAGGATCTTTGAGGGGTGAAAACACTGATGACAGTTTACACTTACATTGACATTTACACTTTGGGTTACAGGTCTAAGTTGGATTTGTGGTGGTTTCAACAAGCCGTTCGCTTGTACGCCACCCCAAGCATCGCCGAACTTTGAGGCGGCTGTCAAATTGGCCACCTAACCACCAACCAAAGAGGACGTGCGCTTAACGCGTTACCACCTGACCAGGCACTATATAAGGAGGTGCAGAAGAAGCTGAGCCGGTCTTCTCACAACGGCTCCGATCTTCAACACTCACCAAAGACGCTCTGTCAGATACAGCCTCAACTGCCTCTATCGCCGCTCACTTCACACTCAATAGTCACTCTACCGCCATCGGTGCTGCCACTCCACATCGCCTGATGGTCCTCCAAGACGTATCTTGGTGAATTACTACCTGACAGCAATATTTTTCTCGTGTGCCATTACTGTCGGCGATATTCATAATAGAACGGCATTTTTCAGCTGCGCTCTCTTACCCTGTCGGTTTTGTTAGTACCTCAGGCACTCGCTTTGGGCATTGATATCTTAAGTCCTTAGATATTCATAGTCTGCCCAGAGCATAAAATAGCCTGAGGGAGAACACCACAGATTTCAAGTCAAAGGATAGATAAGCCTAACTAATTTGAACCTATTGCCTATCCTATGCCCATTAGGGGTTTCCATGTTTTCAAAATGCTAAATTTTGGTATCGACGATATTTTGCGTAATATTTTCTACCGTGTTCCAAAATTGTCAACATTATAAAGATACAGAAACTGAACACTTCCTTCCTCGTTAAACTGGACGACATCATACAGGATGAGTACAGTCGCAATTATGATGAAAAACAAAGAGCTCTTGAACTTTGAAAACGAATTAATTATTACCAACTTGAATAGGTGAAAATAGTACGACAAAGCCCGTTTACCTTGACATTCTGTCCATTAATATTGTTCATTTGTTCCGAAGTGAAAGTTCATGAACCACAGAAACCCTAAAATGATTGGGTGCACCACTCAAGATTTCCTCTCGATCTCAAATAAAAAACATACCCACAGAATCTAAAAATGTTTAATGAGAACTTGTAAAGAGTTGCAAGATTTGTTAACATCAACCTCATGTCTTACCGTACAAGCTATAAGCAATGAAATCCATTAGAATGACCTAAAATTGCTCTTTCCAAGGGAAATCCTAACATAGTTTAAGCGACATAGAGATCCTTGGCTGAAACTTGTTCGTGACACAAGCCTGAATCCTTCTGGGAAAGTGCTTCAGAGGCAGCTGAGACCAAAATTTAACTATTTGGATGCAATTCAAAGAATCATGGTTTAGGAGAAAGATTGCACAGCCCATACACCAAAGAACACAATTCCTGCAGTAAAGTTTGGGAGGAGGTGGCAGCATCATGGTGCGGGAAATTTTCTCTATACCTAAAGGTAGAAAAGATGCTGTGATGCACTAAAATTTTTCAAATAACTATAATTTACATGCTTCAAGGGTTAAACATTAACTTCCAAAAGACTGGATCTTCCAATAAAATAACGACATTAGACACGCAGAAAAATCTTCAAACATATCTCACTGATTACAATGTAAAACAGCTCCAATAACTTAGTCAGACACCAAATTGAAATCCAGTGGAGAACTTGTGGAGATATCGGAAAATTAGAATTCATCCCAGAGCTTCAAAAAGCAATCAGGATGAAGAAAGGATATGCAAACGAGAGTGGAATAAAATTGCACGAAAAACGTGCCGATCATTAATCTATAACTAAATAAAAAGAATATATCAGAATTAAATAGAGGTTAACCTATAACGTACTAGATTACGGATCATACACTAGTTTGGTTTTGTATGAATATTTTTTCAATTATGAATAAATAAATACTAATTTGGACAATTTCCTTCACTGCTATCTTTTTTAATTCTTCTGCAAATTTTAATTTCATGTATTTTAAAACATACATTGTATTAAGATATCGCATTTTAATTTGCTAGAAATTTGTTGAATAATGAATTTCTTGTGGTAAGAATATTTGCAAACCCACTTTTTCCAAGTACAAAAATAAATACAGTATGGTTAGATAGAAAGTGCCTCTTGGAAGAAAAATAAGTCCACCATGCCAAAATTAACAGAATAACCTTTGATTTCTTCCATTTTTTTATTTATTCACACCAACTAGGCTCGAGTTTTAAGTTTAAATCCTCCTCCATTCATATACACAATGACAACAAGATTGGATGACTGGGAGCCACCTGAAGCATGGAAGAGAATAAGCTGTATTATGATATACCGGCCATCAAAATAAGGAGATTAGGGTTGCTGCTCAATGCTCCCTGAACACTGTAAAAACAATCCGGCATGAACTAGAGAATTGCAAAGGAGACTACAAGGTTACGAGGAAACTAAATTTCCCCAAGCTGTCATGGTTTTTGGATGCAGATCCTCAGATGATGATGATGTGATGAACACAAATCCCAATGTTTGGCCTCCAAACTCCCCTGACCTTAACCCGATGAATTATTATGTATAGGGCGCCATTGAGAAAGATCCCAATGCTGTGCCAGTACTCAGACTAGTTAATCAATGAAATTGAAGTGGTTTTTGAGGGTCTTCCAAGGGAAAAAGTAAAATTAGCTTGCTCCAGGTTCCAGGCCTGGATTGAGGCAGCAATACACACTAATAGAGGCTGTTTTGAGTAAAACTCTTTGACCACAGTCAAATATTCTTGCCCATTGAATTTCTTTGAAACTAATTAAATTTTATAGATACCAAGCACTTTTTCTTTTACATAATAAAACTGTCAAATTTATCCCAAACACCCTGTTCTTCTAAGACAATAAAGTATGTCAGAAACTCATTTAAAATTGGAACCACTCATCTACAAAAAAATTCCAAAACCCTACAGAAGTAACCTTGCAAAAGACATGCACATGAAGGGTAAAAAGTTAACACTTACCGAGTGCTGAGGAAACTTGACGACGTGGGAAATGTAAATCTCAGCAGGACAATTGACCTTCTTGGTGATGCGGTTCCTCATCTCCAGCTTAATACCTTCCTGCACACAGAAGGCAGTCCTGAAATGCAGCAGTGTCACCCGTAAACACTTGTTGGCAATGCACTTATTGGAATCAGCATTATGGGGATAATCGTTGAGTTTTATAGGTATAAGTGCAAGCTCATTTACAACGAAAGTTCTTATCAACAGACCTGGTGAGAGGTTGGAACATATTGCAAACAGAGCACTACACTATGGTATGTAGATAATTTTATGCAAAATGTGTACTCTGAAGATCAATCAAATTTCAGCATTTTTCATTTCAAATTGGAAAAGGAAGTGAAGCAGTGAACATTGGCCATACATCCTCCTCATCAGACCCAATTCAACTACCAAGTTTTCAGCAACTTTCCATTGAAATTATTCTTGACCATTCTCGCTTCTACACCGAATTAAAGGCATCCCAGACCAGCCACCTCAACACATTCTATGCCTCTCTCTCTCTCCCTCCACCTTGCCATTGGCAGCGTTTTAGTTCATACCTCTATATTTCTCCTATCAAATAGATGTTCACTGTTTCATGGTACACCTTATGGCAAGCAATTTCCGAGAAATAAAAGAAATTTTTCAGTCCAGTAAATTCTCGTGTCCATTTACTGTGGGTTTTATTTTATTACCTCAACATACGTGGAAATAATGATTAGAATTGACACAATTTCCCTTCAAACCAACTTAACACGAACTGCAACAATTTGTACTTGTAGGAATTCCATGAGTATGAATTAGAAAAATATTTCATTCATTTATTCAAAGTTCAACCTTTGTATCATAGGGAAAATCAGTGACGTAAAAGCTCAGGAGTCAGCCAGTGAGCATAAAAATCGAGCATTTTGGTCTGCATAGTCTGCTACTGGCAAACAAAGGCTTAACACGTTCACGATTGTTTACGGTTGGTTTGATTAGGTCGTAAGTAGCAAAATAGGGAAATACACTATACTACTGGAATACATCTTTAGGCTTCCTAAGAAATACGAAAAATACAATGGCATGATAACATTTAACCTCGTATGATAAGAGATTTATTTGAAAATGTCCCAAAACATATGAAATGTCATTCATACCGGTAGGTGAATGAGTAATTTACCTATTGGTACACATGTGGCCCAAAACATGCGGACGAGTCAA
>JACJUY010002539.1:0-19054 GCA_014220935.1 Platorchestia sp. MABIK | reverse complement strand
ATTAAGAGTAACTTAAAATATTCTTAATCTAGGATTGAGAGTCCAAAATAAATTTGATCAAAAATTTCTGCAAATAAAAGAAAGAATATTAGATTCGTATGATTCCAAAGTTATTTTAAATTATATTTCAACAGGCATAGAAAATTCATTGTCATAGCAGAATAATTCATTTCAAATATGACTTGAGGACAAAAAATAGAAAAGACTTAAAGCATTAACACTAAACAGTCACTGCGAAAAAGAGCAAAACTACATAACAGAACTAAAGAAAGAAAATATCTGGGATGTGGGGGAATGCTATTACTTTATCCCCAAACAAGAGTGAATCTCTCATTCCCTTCACAGAATTGGTCATATATAGCTAGCTAACAAATCAGTGTTTTCACAGAAAATATAGAATTAATAAATAAGGGCACAACAGGTACACAAATGAAATTTCACAAGGACGTGGCAAGGACAGAAATTGATTTCTACAAGGACATGGAAAGGACATTTCATTTTACAAGGACATTTTCATTTATACAAGGACAATTCAAGGATTTGGCAAGGATGTGGCAACCCTGAAAGATTAGGTCACACAATTATAATTTCATATTAGTGTTTATCTTGATAACATGTAACTATTTCTTATTTACTATTTGTCTCAATGCTGAATTGTATCATTCACAGGAGGTGTACTGGATTCTGACAGTTCAGATTCCAGTGAGAGTGAGTACATCATTAACTCTCCTTAGCCTCTGCTCAAACCAAGGAATTTCTTCCAGAAGGGTATATATTGAAATATCAACCAAGTGGAAAATATCTGTGAAAAATGGCATGATAGGATATATTTCTTTAATACTGCTTTGATTCAAATCAAAGTAGCTGATGTCTAAGTAAGTTTTGTGCAAGTTTTGTGGCTATTGCATTGTCATAATGCTATGTCTGGCACCTGGGGTCGAGTTTGGTGGCAAATGCTGAGGTGGGACTAAATGAATGAAAAGTTAAGGATGGGGTACCAAGCGTTGGGTGGGTTGAAAGTAGTAATGAGATATAGAGCGCTGACTATGGGATTGAAACAGAGTTTATACGAGAGTGTGGTTGTGCCTACTGTGCTGTACAGCGCTGAAACGTGGGGCCTGAGAGTGGCTGGAAGAGGATGAGCATGATTGAAACCTAAGAACAAAGGTGTAGGAGTAAACCAGCGTAATGCTGTTGGGCCTTGCCACTGAAACGGAGCTGAAAAGACGCAGGTGATTGAGTGTGAGGAACTTGATGCTTGTCAGGTAGCTACTCCCACCTTGTAGAGGATAAATGCTTTGGCCTATAGATACATAGCATTGTCACAATTTAAATACGAGTAGCTTGAAAGCTTTTTGATTTGACAACGTATATCTATGAGCAGGAATGCACCATCTCAGGTTCTGTGACCATGAACATTGAAGGCTTATTGAAGAATGTCATAAGAGAACTACGTGTGATCATGAAAGAACTACATGAATTAAAGAGTATCATGAAAGAAAACATAATAAATCTAGGCAAAGCTCAAGAGCAAACCCCTGACACTATGAGATACCGTCCACCACTAGCAAATACTCCTGAAAATTAGATTACATCTTTCAATTACCAGAAATGATAGGTATTGATGCCAAGTTCATCATAGCTATTGAAAGTTTACTTGTCTTTTCTTTTTCATCGAAGTATTGGCTACATAATCTGACTTTCAGTGGGATTTATTTTAGATCACTGATGCCTGCAAAGGGGGATTGTATTTAATCTTAGTTTTCTCATTCAATCCCATGCCAGATTCAGCTGCTAAAGAAACCCAGGAATGGACACTCTCCAGGACGATAACTCACATGCTGAAGCTTTTGCTGTATAAAGAATGAGCACTGAAGTACTCTCTAACAGGGTTGGGCCGCTCTAAAGGACAGGAAAATATTCCTTTCAAGAATAGTCCTGCTTTCCGAGCGGTTGAACACAAGCATCATCAATTACAGTTGAAATGAGATGCTGACAAATATATTTGAAAAATTACAACTCATAAAATCCCTCATATGAAGAACTTATAACTCATTTTAGATTCCCTGTGTAAAGGTTTTGAATTGAACTCTTCACAGCTTCATAGTCTTCAATTGACTGATTTCATTTTAATACTTGTTGTCCTTTACATTCACTAAATTATGTTTGACTACTTTCAGATGCTGTAGTGTCATCAGAAATGTACCGCAATACACCGAGGAAGCAAGTCTACAAATACATCACCCATGCCCTAAAAAATGCCGGCGACTGGCATGGACGACGGCATATGAAAGAACAGTCTAGAGTGGTGGAGACAGAAAATGGTAAGAGCATATAATTTTATATAACTATTAAATTGTAAATTTATGCACACAGACAGTACATGTGAATTTACACTGTAATTTTTGCATCAGACAATAGCTTTCTGCTCTTGGAAGCAAGCAGATCTAGCTTCGTCTTCTGGTGATGAGTGGCCTAGGGTTCCCAACCAATTGTTATCCTATCATTTGATTGACAGTCTTTATGGTTAGGATTGTTTCCTCATAGGCTTCATCTTTTCATTTTGGCTCATTTGTGTTATTTTCAGAACCTATGGTACTACTCTCTTGATGTTTTTCTTATTTCTAATGTTTTTTCCTTTTTTCGATTTTATGCATTACATGGACCCAGCATGTATTCCCATTTAGGACCGACAGGTGTAGGAGTCACCTCATGTGTAGGATCTTAATTCCCTAAAATTCATTTGTTTCAATAGATTAGGTTTATTTTTCAGTTAAGGACCATCTGTCTTTCGGTTCACTGCCATCCTTTTCTTCAGCACCTCTTACCATCTTTTTGAACTTTCTCTCCTTCCCATTCTTCTTTCAGCACTTGCTGTTTCCATGCGCAGGGTTTCCTGTGCGGGAGCACACCTGTGCATAGATTACCCATGCCCACGTCTCCATACTAGATGGTGCCTTGTATTTCGCTCTCTTGTTGCAACACATATTGCCCGTGTGAGCGTTAAACTAATCTAATAATCTAATCCCTAAACTTCATACTATATTGTCACTTGAACTGGTAAATTTATGGTTGTTATGTGGCGAGACTTGGCAAGGCCTCCTGGTTGGGTACCATAATCTCCTGCATCAAACTAATGTACATGTACAATAAGTTAAACGACCTCATACAAATGGAGGGCAAATGGGTAGGTATATGTATTCAATGCTTGAATCATTTTTTTTCTTTGCTTCAGGAAACCGTGTCATCAATGAAGCAACTGGTGCAGCTACAACTTCTGGCAGTGACTTCTCTGGTGAAGGGGTCACTGGTGGCTTTATTCACGAAGCCACAAACATTCTCAACCTTTCGTAGTGCACTTTCAGTTTTTCCTAAGGTAAGGCATTTTGCATACTGAAAAAAGTTAATCATTTTTTTTTATTTATATATATATATATATATATATATACAAGCGTGTGGGGATTTTAAGTGGGTGAACATAGTGAGTCATGTATTAATTATTAAGTACTAATTTTATTACTAATTTTTTTGCTAAATCTAGACAACTCAGAAGCTGCAGGTGAGATTTCCCTCTATTGTGGTTGACTAACTTGGAGCGAGTACTTAAGGCTCTTTACCCACCCACCTTCTTGCACCTCTCCTTGCGCTTCATGAGGTAGAGCTTCTTCTGCTTGTGGTTGCGGTCGACCCCCTGGTGACACGTGAAGGACCACCGCCCCATGTGAATGAACGGCACTCCGTCGTAAGCGATGGGCATCCCGCACTTACCCTTCAATGACTCAAAATATATGCGGCCCCGCTGCACGTTTGGAATTTGTTCTGCAGAGAACAAAAAGAAAATATACCTGGAATACCAGCATATAACACCTCTTTTGCACACGAAATTCTGGCAAGGAACATAATCTTTCTTCACTTTCCAATCATCACTGAAATTTAAAGTCCATTTTGACAAAAATGTAACTTTCGATGAGGTCTCTTGGCATCTCGACTGAAAAATGTTCAAATCATAAATGAAGAATACAAACCTGAGCCAATCTATGTCGATAAGAAGGGGTAAAGTTATTCATTTGATTTGGAGTCTCTCGCCTATAAATTCACACTTTCGGACCAAAAGCTGCCGTGCACCTGCGCTCAGACCCAGTCATGTCACGAGGCACACCACACAGCCCCTGCCAGGCACACCACATCACGAGGCATGTTCAACAAAGTTAGAAGATTTAAAGCGAGCATGAGCAACAGAATCGTTGGTTAAGACTTAAGAAAGCATTCAATTATCTGAATGTCTGATCTTGGAAAAAGGACAACAAGAGGAGTACTGCATAACAATCTCTCAGCTTTTCTATTACACATAGATGAAGTGTTAACGCACTAGTGGCGTGCTATTAAATCTACTAAGCAGTTACAATTGGTGTTCCTGGTTTTGTCTACAGCCCAAATATTAAGAACACCTAATTAAATCTTTCCATTCTACATTCATCAGTTTCACTATCAGCAGCTGTACATTCTAATGGGTTCCAGAACTACCTCAATTTATCATAATTTTTCAACAAACCTACAACACCTGTGCTTCCAAGCATCTCCTCACATCAAAACAATTAAATGAAGCATACCCATTTCCAAAATTGCTGAACTCAATATGATTTTTCTTCTGGTCACACTTAGTACCAAGTCTCAGTAAACTAATTTGGACACTTCTAACACAAACACAGAAGCCAAAAGACAACCCTCGCCAAAAATTTGTGTGAAGCACGCAACTTACTTTCGTTTCCGAAGGCCCCATGCCTGCTGAAGCTGGTGAAGTGCGTAAGGGTCTCCTGCTGGTAGTGGTCCATGTAGGTGATCACGTCCCGCAGGCTGCTGAACCGCCGCACCTCATACGGAGCCCTAACGCCAGACCAAGTTAACAGACGCGGGCATTTGACCAGAAGCAGAACATCCAAATAAAACAACACACCAATGAAGCAGACCAGTCATCTCATTGATAAAGTGAAAGAATAAGAAATAGAAAGTTTTTCCTCTGATTATTATCACTTTCATCAATAATTACGTTTTGAAAAACTTGATACAAATATTTCAGGTAATTTCAGCATGTACGAAAATGGAGATTGCAATGACAGCATAACTAATGAAGAACTTTGTTTTACATTCTTTCAGCTTGGAAATAACTACTACATTCATTGCAAATAACTGCCAAGCAAAAAATCTTCCTACTCTCATGCCATGACCCTTGTAAAGGGTAGCTCCTTTCATGGCTTTCTTACCCCACTCAGAAACCACTACTCTTCCATCTTCATGCTACCATTTACAATGTAATTGACCATGAGCATTCCTATGAAAAGGCTAATACATTATTTATTCATTTTCCACCCTGATTACCCTGCCTTTATGAACCGAAACATTTACACACTAAAATGCAAAATATACTCGTGTTCAAAAATCAGTCCCCAATTTATGCAACTTTTGCTCTTAACTCAAATTTTAAACAACAAAATTATACAGCAACCTCTATCTTCACCAAAGAGCAATTTTTTTATCCCACAGCATCTCTATCAGCCTACACTCTACTGCTGTCACTTCAATTTTCATTTTCTGCACATACCGTAATTACCTAAAATATTTAGAGCCAAAACCAAATTCTGGAAAGCTCTCTTTATCACATTCAAGTGTTAAGAACTTTTTGCTGGATGTGAGCTCACTTCAGGAAATAAAACAAAATAAATACATCGTGCTGTAACCTAACATTCACGAGCAGGCAATGTACAGTTAAAGTAGTAGTTCTGCTCCCCATAAGGTCAGAGGAAACAGATCTGTGATTCTTGATCAAGTTGCAGTCAAATCAAAATCAATATAATCAAAAACAAAGAACATACACAAGGAAGGGAGTTATTAAATTGACTTAACACAAGCATACACACACTATTAATTAAATTCCACTAAAAATCACACAAAAATATGAACAGAATTAAATAAGGTAACAGTCATTTTTAAATAAATTCAATCACTGTAACCAATTTAGTATAAGATGGTTCAAGATATGCCCAAAATCAATTTGCTACAGAATCTTTTGCTACCTCAAAAAAAAAGGAGGATACAACAAATTGATAACAGTGAGTCCTCTGAACATAGTAGGGAGTACGTGCATCAACTCAATAAAGCTTTTTGCAAATGATGAACATACAACACTCAATGCAATTACTCCATAAAAATTATGAGTGATGAACACAATCACAAAACTTACCACAGAAAATGGAATGACATAAAAACATATAGCAATAATATGAAATGGTGAACTGGTGTGATACCTGCCATTGGAGTCAATCTCTTGACTCTCCTGACTGGGGCTGATCTGCTGCTGCTCTGGATCCTCAAAAAGCTTGGTACAAGCATCTCCATTCTCATCTGAAATATTCATTGATCAGATCCAATTAGAACGATAGGAATTATAAAATTTAGAAAGATATTAGTCTTTTAATTTTAATCAGAAATTTATTTCATTTGAATGTTAGAGTACATGACCAGTTTCCTCCAAAAGTATACATGTAACATGTCTAATAATCAACTATCAAGAACCAAAACGTACCGATAACTTCATTTTACAACAGAAACAAGGGAATTTCATCAAAAATTTCAAAGAACTCATTGACCATAATTTGTTACAAAGTAGATTTACTCTACCGGTGACACGCTCAGTGTTGAACATGCTCAGTATCATCACAGCTCTCAAAGCATGTTTTGTAGGGCTCCACAAGTCATTTCTATTAGCTGAGCACTTTCAATTAGTGGCCTTAATTGGTGTACTTTGCTCATAAGAATTGCCGTCTAAGTTACAAGTAACTTATGTCATGTGCACATATGTGGCACATCGTAGTCTGCATGCTAATACACTTATCTACATGTATGCAAAATTCCCAAAAATGTTTACCCCCAGTAAATAAATTAGTATTTTATGCTGACAAAACGAGATGAATAAGAAACAAATTTAAGGGAGACTTCTACCCAGGGTCTAGAAAATTCCTGTTTTTTTTAATGCTTTATTTGCTAGAGATATGCTTACTTAACAAGCTGTCAAATTTGCAGAACGATTTGAGCATCGTAAGTGGGGGAAATGGGTTGGGAAGGGAGGGAGGGGTCCAATCAGCAGCCAGCGCAGACCAGCAAGTGCATGTGCCACGCCACTGAAAATTTTTTTTTTGTGGTTTTTATTTCTCTATTTAATACAGAAGTCCTTAGTTTACAAGCTAGCAAAGGTTCAGAACGTTCTAGGCTTCGTGAAAGAAGTAAACAAGGCGGGGAAGGAGGGTGGATTCGAATGCAGCTGCTATCGCCGGTCAGTCACCACATTAGACACAAACCAGAAATATCTGGATTTTGTTTTGTTGGTCTATTTGACACAGAGCTCCTTAGTTTACAATCTAGCAAAGCTACACAATTTTTGCTCCGAGAGGGGGAAACCAAGGAGGGAAGGGGAGGAGCGCGTCAAGGACACCGCAGGCGTGCGCTTTTGGAGCAACAATACGTTTCTGTGATATCCCTTGTGGTACCGGTTTCTTCAAAGAACCATAAAAAACTTACAGAAAAATATTTTCATACGTTTAGATAGCTCTCATAACGTCAACCAACCCTGTCAATTTTTCCAAGCAATACAGCTTGCATCTTAAAAATATTAAAAATTGTAGAAAAATGCAATTCCTGAACAGATCAAGGTAAAAAATTCAAAAGTTATCTCCTCTTAAAGTTATTATAGTAGAGCAATGATAAAGGTCTCATTGAATGCGCAAAGAGTAGCTGCATGGCTGGACAAAGAATCAATTGAAAATTTGCAAGCACTTTTTTATTTACATTGAAAAATATATTTAAAATAATGACTTTTCAAAAAAATGTTTATTATTTTGTAAAAACTAAACTATTACGAATTTCAAATCCATTTTCAGTCCAGCTATGCAGTAACTCTTTGAGCATTCAATGAAACCTAAATCATTGCTCTACAATACTCTTGGAGGGGATAGTTTTTGAAAATACCCTATTTTTTCATCTATTTTCCCCCATTATCTCCAAAATTCTTTCAAAAACTGGAGGAAGTCTGGGTATATGCCCCGTATTTATTTTAAAAATACATATGTACGCCAAATTTCACAAATCTAGATCCCATACAACAAACATAAATGCCATTTTTTTTTATTCTAGGTAGACATCCCCCTTAATGCAACACACAATGCAGTTATGAAGATAAACTGCATCAATTTTTTAGCAGTAAAAAGCACCATAACATCAATCTGAAAGAAAAGGAGTTTCAAAAAAAAATTATTAAACTCCTAAATCATATCATTAGAAGCAGTGTCAAGAAGATATAAACAAGACACTTACCAACCGTCACTGTGATCATTTCCAAGTCACCGTCAGCAGCATCCTGCTCATCAGCGGCTTCAGTTTTGCCTGTACCTGCACACAAGTCCAACTTAAAAATACCATAACAAAACTCAGAAATAGCTGAGATATATGTTCATAAGAAATCAAATGTAGAAACATACTTTTGCAACAACAGGTAGAGAGCTGTGACATTATTACATCATGTATTTTCGATTTGCAAAAGTTATCATTTATGAAATTGTCCAAGGCAAGCACTTGCATTGATGCATTTGAATCTATGGTAATTTTTAATTCCAACTTTGAAATAAAATATAAAAACATCATTAAAATGGATCTTTTAATGTTGTTGATGCATACAGATTGATAATTCTAAAAACTACAAGCAAGTGTTAATAATTTTTCTAGCCAATTGTCAAATCAAGTGTATACCAAGCTAAATAATAAACTCTGTCCAAATTTTACATCAAATTGCTAAGTAGGTATTGGTACTGATAATTACTGATGGCAAAGGCTTCAGATCATGACTAAACCAGTCTCTATATCTACCATTTTCTCCACTTGCTTTCATTTTGACTCACTTACACAGTTGATCAGAGCTAGGCTCATAAGTTTGATAGAAAATCAAATTTCTGTCTGACACAATCACTACATAGAAAAAACCTTGAAAGTAGAGGTATGATAAATTAAAACTCAATGACAAGTAGAGTTAACACTAATGAACTTTACTCTTGACTGCACAGTGAAAACTGCTCCAATGAGGAACACCAAAATTCACAGACCACAAGGCAAAAAATAGACAATACAATGGACTCACCTTCTTGCCAGGTTTTCTTTTGCTTCTTTCTCACAGGTTCTCTTTCATCAGAGTCAGAATCATCAGAAGACTCCCATAAAGGCCCACAATCAGAGTCATCTGATGATGATGTGTCATCATAATTCATACTTGAAAATGATTTTTGTAACAGAACTGGAAAAAAATTCCAGAGTTGGGCAGGGCAGCAGAATGTTAAACTTCAAAACTAACCAATATTTAGTTAGGCCGAAATTCCAAACGATGGGTTTCGACGAGTCGTACTATAATTTTGAAATATTTAATGGTAGCACGATTAATGAAATAAACTGAAAGCTAATTTGGAGCAGAAAAGCTAAGAATTAGAATGAAGACTAAGTTTTAGAATTATTCTGTGTTATGTTCAGTTTAGATGACTAAGTCTGCTATGGTTTCAACTTTTTTCCTTAGAAGAAAGAGAAGCAAACAGTTTATTTCCAATCAAGATGATATAAAAAATATCATTGGTTTTTAAAATGTCTTAACATAAAAACGCTTAGTTGACATATGTGGTGTTTGCTCCGCAAGACGGCGCTGCAAAGGCATGAGCGCCGGCTGGGTGAGACAGCCATCTTGCGGGCTGTCGGGAGACGGCTGGGAGCGTGGGCTCAGTATTGAAGCGGCAGCCATTGAGTGAGGTTCATTGCGTGTATTTTTCTTAAGCATTTGACCGCTGTGTTATCTTGCAGTTGAACTGCAACAGATTTGTCTCTGTGTGGCTGTGGATCAGCCGGAGCCTCATGTAGAGAGTGCTCGGTGAGAAGAGCTCACTGGCGGCAGGCCTGCAAGTACGAGTGGCTACGACGCCTGAGAGTGCTCTTAGGCTCGGCTGAGAGCGTGGTGAGGTAAACCGGCATGTGGGTAGCTGGCTACAGTACTGCACATGTTATTTTTTTTTGACAAAATACATACATTGGTGTTGTAATACCCATGTGAATAGTAGAAACAACTAAATGAAAGAAAAGCAAGGATAAATGTATTTCTGTTGTTGTAATTTAGACTTGATTATGCATATAATCTAAGTTGAAAAAATATACATTTCAGTAATGATGGATTGTTAAAAACATTCTCATTTGTTATTTATACTTACTTGTATTAATATTATATTCTTTTTATGTAGACTAATTAGTTATACTTACATTGAAATACAAGCTTAGGAACTTGGAATATCAGGAATTAATGTTAAAAATAAAATGGGTAGATATAAATAATTTTGTATCCAAGACCATGAAGTCAATATTCAGAACTATCTTTTATCTTCTACGTAAAAGCCAGTTAACAAACTGGGAGAATATAAAACATTTCATTGGAATACAAAATAACATTTCCTATGCTAATAATACTAGCACAAAAGAGTACATTGAAGTCAGAGGCATGAAAAGATTGTTGTACAATGCTAACCAAAACATTTGTAACATAATTGAAGCAATACATGAAAATAATTAGCTAAATAATGCTGTCATAATATACTCAGGAGCGTGAGAAATGACAATTTGCAGAACAAGGGTAACAAAAATATTTTAAAAAATTAATAAAAAAAAACACTAATGTCTCATCAAGTTAATACATAAGATAGATTAAATTGTTTTTTTTAAATGTCTCAATATATGCCCATAGGTTCTTAGTTGATAAATATAGATGGGTGCCACAATGGCCCATGTCAATGCTTGTACGAAAGACAGAGAAAACATAAAAATATATCTCATAGTAAGTTTTTCCATTTTAATTTTGTTTTTTTAATTATTGCATTAAAAGAAATACAAAAATAAGCTCAATGGGGTTAAAACACTTTTGGCAGTCTTTACGTACATTGACATGTGGACTTTGACTTTTGTGACATCAGGGAATAATATTGAAAGTGTCAGTAGATAATTTAAATTCAAAAGATGAAGGGAATAAGAATTTAGTCTTTGGATATGGCAGTAACTAATACATTTATATACCAGGCCTCCCATCCCTACGGGAGGGTAGCCGACAGCAGGCCACAAACAACACCCTTAGTCACTAGGATGCGAGAGAGGCAGCACTGGCCGCACCAGAACTGCCAGGATCAGCAGGAGCCCAGCACAACCACCTTCCACAGTCAGGCCCGACAGTCATAGCTGGTTTACCTCGACCGCTTCATTGAGTGCAGCCCCTCCCCCCGCACAGGACAGGTCAACTCCATCACACGCGGGCAAGCTCCCAGTACCGCGTCAAAAATAAAATTACCTTCTTATCCACTGCCCCCACTCACTTCTGTCTGCAGTCATCCCTCTTGCCACATCCACAGTCAGACCCCTTTCATACAAAGCACGCTTTACCCCATCCATCCAACACATTCGTGGTCTACCTCGCACTCTAATATCACTCACTTCCAACATATAAATCTTTTTCACCAGCCGCTCAACATTCATTCTTTCAACATGCCCAAACCATCCAAGCACTCATTCATCCACTCGCCTGCTCAGCTTTTTGATAACTCCTGTCTGCCCCCTAACCAACTCATTCCTGATCCTATCTCTTCTTGTCACTCCATACATGCTCCTCAAACACTTCATCTCAAACACATACATCCTCCTCCTCTCAGCTACTCTCAAACCCCACGACTTGGCTCCATACAACAAAACTGGCACAATCAAACTTTCATTCAGTCCCCTCTTAGCATTCATACTCAAACTCCTGCATTCAAAAACTTTCCTCATTGCACCCAACGTCTTACAGCCTTCACTCACTCGATGTCTCACTTCTACTTCCATACTATCCTTAACAGCCACATCCGACCTGAGGTACCTAAAATGCTGTACCTCTTCTAAAACTTCATCATTCATCCTCACATCCAAAGTACCAAACACTCCACCTCTTGAACATCTCATCACCTCACTTTTATTCACATTTATCCTCAGTTTACACTTTTTGCATACTCTACCAAACTCTGTACCCAGTCTCCTCAGTTTTTCCTCTGAATCAGCCACAAGCGCCGTATCATCTGCAAACAACAGCTGACACACTTCCCAATACACACCATTTCGTCCCACCAACTGCGCACCTTCTCCCAACACTCTGGCATTCACTTCCCTCACCACATCATCCATAAACAAATTCAACAACCACGGCAACATCACACATCCCTGTCTCACACCTGTCGTAACTGGGAACCACTCACTCACCTCATTCCCTACTCTCACACATGCTCTGCTGTCAATGTAGAAACTTTTGATCGCATTCAACAGTCTCCCACCCACTCCATACAAACTCACAACTTGCCACAGAGCCTCACGGTCCACTCTGTCATACGCCTATAAAAGCCCAATATACATCTTTACCTTTTGCCAAGTATTTTTCATTTACCTGCCTCACAGCAAACATTTGATCCACACAACCTCTGCCACTTCTAAAACCACATTGTTCTTCAGCCAGCACACGATCCGTCATCACTCTCACTCTTCCAATCAAAACTCTTCCATACAGCTTCCCAACGACACTCAGTAGACTTATACCTCTAGAATTACTGCACTCATACCTGTCACCTTTCCCCTTGTACAACGGAACTACACACGTGCTACTCCAATCTAACGACACTTTACTAGCCCCAAAACACACATTAAATAAACGACCAACCATTCTACAACCACATTTCCTCCTTTCTTTAGACATTCAACCGTGCAACCTTCCATACCTGGTGCTTTCCCATTTTTCATCACATCCAATGCACCTTTCACTTCTACACTTCTTATTCTACTTCTATTAACTTCACCAAACACAGGCATTCTAACATCACTTCCAACAGCTACCACTCTCGCAACCCTATCATCTTTCACGTTCAGCAGTTCCTCAAAATACTCCGCCCATCTCCTCCTCACATCACAACCCTCCACTAGCAGCCTACCATTTGCATCCTTCACTCTTGCCTCAACTCCCCACCTGTCCTTTCCTAATCCTCTTCACTTCCTTTCAGAAAACCTTCTTTCTCTCCATGAAGTCCCCTCCCAACTTCCTCCCCCACTCCTCATCCGCTGCCCACTTTGCTCTCCTTACCATTCTTTGCACCTCTTTCTTCCTCTCCTTATACTCTTCGAAATTTTGATGGCCGCCCTTTGCAGCCACCTTTCGAACGCCCCCCGCTTTCTTCTCACAGCCGCTCCTATTTCTCCATTCCACCATATATTTTCCAGGCAGTAACTAATAGCAAATAAAAAACATGCTCTCATATTTTCGGTTCATTGAACTTTATTTTGCTGTGATTTGTCATATTGCAATATGATATATGCATATGTCTTTTGCTGGGCAATTTCAATCCACTGAACTTATTATGGACGGTCAATATTGAATTTAATGTAGTCGACGATTTTCAAAATTTCGTTGCAAGATCTAGGTAGTTGGAGACATTTTAATATCTTTTACACGAATGACATTGTGCTCACAAATGCTAAGTTTGCGAGATATAGCATAAATAACGTTCAGGTAAGAATAGCATTAACAGCAGTTTTGATATGGCTCTTCCGGCGCTTCGCGGACGCGGACCACGCCAAGTTTTATGGCGGGTGACATCGGCCTTGGTAAGGCTTAGGTAATTTAAGTTATTTTAGGTTTACATAGGTTAGTTTAGGTTAGTTTATTTGGGGATAGCGTCCCCCATTTGAACCGTTTTTTTCTTTATTGAACCTAGAGCAATGAAATTTGGTATACTGATAGGAAATGCAATTTGGAATCGATTATCTTCTATGAAAAAATGAGATTTTTCTAAAATGAAAATGGGAAATCAAAGAAACCGAAATTTTAGGGGGGATTTCAAAATGCTTCTTGTCTGACAGTTTTTAAGCTACAATGATGATTTTGATATCATTGGATGCGAAAAGACAAGAGGTTTTATAGAAGCTAAAATGTATTTCCCAAATTTCCAGTTTTACATAAAAAAATGAAAAAATTTGAGAGCACTCTGTTATCGAAAAAATGCGGATCTATGACGTCATATCTTAAAAACAAAAAGTAATTGTGAAATGAATTTTAGCTTCTATAAAAGCTCTTGTTTTTCCGCATCCAATGATACTAAAATCATTACTGTAGCTCAAAAACTGTAGGAGAAGCATTTTGAATTCCCACATTCCGATCCTCTAAAAAAAGGCAAAATAGGTAAACATAAAAACTTAATTTTTCTTTGTTATCATTTGTGAGGACAGCTTGGACCTTTGAAAATCATTATACAGTAATAAACAGTTATTGAAGATGACATAGCAATGTTGCACCGTGAAGAAATAGCCAAGGGGGAGGTGTAACATGATAAAATACTACTTCCCTTTCCCCTTCCCCCCATTCTTCAAACCCCCGTAGCGGGCGAACAATCAAACGTACAAAATTCATTTTTTCACAGGATGTACCTGACTTCTTACACTTCCTATAGCAGCAAAAATCCCTATTTCTCAAATAGTCTCAAAATTCTGGATTCCTATGGAGGACGCTTCCCTTAACTAACCAAACTTTATCTAACCTCATCTATCGTTATGTCAAAATTGCATTTCTGCTTATTTACGTGTACATTTGTTCAATTTTATAAATGACGTTCCTTTTACTTCAAAGTTAAATATCTCAAAAACTAAGCATTTGCAAGCACAATATCATTTGTCTAAAACGTCTCCAATTGTACCATATTACCCATTTGTGGTAACAAAATTATCCAAATTGTTGACAACATTAAATTCAATATTGACCTTATGACAAATATTTGGTAAATGTGAAGGAGAGGACAATAATCGATTTTCCACTTTTCACTGCCTAACCATGGTTAATTAGATCAAAATAAACAATTTTCTTCCATGCACTTTTGGGGCAAATTAGTCACCGGTAAATTAGTTATCGCAACTCTAGTGTTTGAAGCAGGAAGTAATTCATCGAGCGCGTCGGATGTCAACACTACAATGGACTCTCCTTTTTGACGCGCTGGAATGATCGAGCGCATTTCCGCCATCTAAGATGAAAGTTAACATACGGCTAAAACTCATTATTTTTGGGTCAGCAAATGATGAATTATGAAGTACCCAAATGTACTCTTAACATTTGGCAACAACTAAACCCACCTATCAATCAATCGCGCAACAACTAAACCTACCTCTCTAACTTGTAAATATTCATATGCCGCAAATAGTGTATGGAAGAAAAGTAGTTTATTTCGATGTTATTACCATGATTCAAGTAATAAAAATTCAAAAATCAATTAGGAGCAGTTTATTTGAGCGCATTCATCATCAAAGATGAAAATTAACATACTGCTATAACTGGTTAAATACCTATTTCCCCAAAAAGTGCATAGAAAAAAAAGTTTTTTATTTAGATTTAATGAATTATGTTTAGGCAGCTTAAATTTGAAAATCTATTATTGCCCTCTCCTTCACAAATACCAAATATTTTACAGTTTAATGTTCTCATGTTTATCAATAAAATCAACATCGAGTTTAATGCGCTCACGGAAATTAAGAATTCCGTTCCAAAGAATCACTAAAGGAACACATTTAAAAACATTTTACATGAATGACATTATGCTCGCTGATGCGTTATTTGCAAGTTATTTGACTTTGAAGTTATAGGAACTTTGCTCATGAAGTGGCTTTCCCACGCAAAAGGAAAGGTTGTTCCAACAATGCCGCAACTGCGCAGAGCGCATGTGAAGTTATCATTTTTCCAATTGATGATGTAATTTATTATTTGCCAATCCTGCGGAGCCTGTGCCCACTTCTAGGATGTTTTAGTTAATAACAAAATAAAGGTTTTCATTCAAAAATATTAGCGGGACTGGAATAGTGAAGACTTAAATCGCTATGCACTTGACATCAGTTTCAATTTGGCGGTGACGGTTGAACATTAGCAAAACTGTAGCAGTAAATACTGTAGACTTAATACCAGGATACTTTTATAACTTGATAATTTTGGGCAAGAACCTTTATTGTGTTAACGAAAACATCCTAAAAGTGGGTTCAGGCTCCGCGGGGACGGTAAATAATAAATTACAAAGTACCCAAATTACTCCAACAGCTCTCACTCAAGCACAAACTTACTGGAACTGCTATGGAAAACAAAAATTTCAAAGTTAAAACCCTAAAAAATAAGATTACGGCCAGACTGAACTCGTTGGTGCTGACGCGTGCGTACGCTTCATGCTGTCTCACTCTTTCATTTGAATGGAGGTGGCTACACTGCACGCTGATGCGCGCGTTCATCAACAAGCATCAGTGGCAGGGTTACCGATTTAGCCCGAGCTCTTTTCAATATCTTATAGTCTTTAAAATTTATCCCTGGCAAGTTTTCAAACTCCTTTTGTACTAGTTTAACTCGTATTTAGTCTGTTTTGTTCATTTTCTATAAAAATTTAGAGTTGAAGATACGTATCAAGTACTTATAAGAAAATCTCTGTAAAAGTTCAATATCTAGCATATTTAGAGCATTTTATACACAATTGTTGTCTCTAAGCATAGTATCTACTCAAAATTACCAAAACTTCATTGCATCATATAGTTAGAATCAAGTTCATTGCTCATTAAAACTCTAATGATTTGATCTGACAGAAGGGATGAGAGAGTAACTTATTCTGTTCTATTTGGTGGCAGTTTGGCATGAAAACAGTGACAGTAACATTGTGTGTGGCAATTTCACTTGATTCATTGTAGGAATTTGTTCATTCAAAGTCTTCAGTTTAGGCATTATTTTAGCATAATATTCTTCTTTTGATCTGCGTTTGACAAAATTCAACCACCATGGAAAAAGAGGACACGCAAAAGTTCAGAAGCGAGTGGCTGAATAATCCGAGGTATAACGATTGGTTATACCTCGGGCGAATTGAAGGCGACAGTGCAAAATGTCATCGTAAGTATTACAATTGTGTAGTTTCTGCTAAAATATTTGACATAGATAGACATATACCTACTGCAAAACATAAGAGAGCTACGAAACCTTTCGGTGCTCAGCGGTCTATTCTACTTTCTTTTGTTAAAGTGGAAAATAATGACACCAAAAGAATCGAGTGTAAACTTGCTCTTTTCCTTGCCGTGGTGCCATTTCTCAGTCAGATCTTTTAGGTAATATTTGCAAAGCCCTCTTTTCTGTTAGTACAAGTTGCAATGACTTGAAACTCCACCGTACCAAGAGCACAGGTATAATTTGTAATGTTCTGGCTTTCTATTTTCAACAAGATTTAGTCAAAGATATTGGTCTTGGTTGTTCTAGCATGATAATTGATGAAAGCAATGATTTTTCAACTAAGAAATTATTGGGCCTGATTATTAAATTTTTCTCAAAATCAAGACTCTATATTGTAGCTAGTTTGTTGGATTTAATTCGATTGAATGCATGCAATGCTGTGGCTATTTGCAATGCAATTAAATCGAATATGAAAGGAAATATTTTGAGGTTTGAAAATCTTGTTGGCATTGGCAGTGACAACGCATTAGTAATAATTGGAAAACGTACTGGTGTGCATGCTCAGCTGAAAACAGAAGCACCTAACTCAATTCTCATCAAGTGTGAATGCCATCCCATCCAATTTGCTGTTCCAAGTTCAGTTGTACAAGCACTTCCTCAACATTTTGAGTTCTTCACATCAAAGAATCTTGCAAATAGTTTGTCCATTCATCTCTGAGGCGAAACAAATCCGATGTAATTTATGGAACACTGAATGATGATAAACTGCCTTTGAAATTAATTATGTGTAGCCAAACTAGGTGGTTATTAATTTTCAAAGCAGTTTATCAAATCCACGATCAGTGGATTGAATTGAAGACCCATTTAGAAATTACAAAATCTCAAAAACGTTGCTATAATTCTGAACAATTGTTCTCAATATTTTGTGATGAATGAAACTATCTTTACTTATCCTTTTTGAAACCAATTTTTGTTGAGCTTAGCAGAACAAATAAACTGTTCAAGTTATTGAATAATTTGCAACAATTAATTTGCTCTCTTGCTTCATAGATTGTCATTTCTGGCACAAAAATTGATGAAAATATAAACATCTGAGATAAGTTATACGGCAATCCATATTTAGGTTTCATATTTGAAACAGAATTTACCAAAGCAAATTTCAAAGACGATGAAAAGAAGTACATTCGGCAATGAAGCATCAATTTCTTAATAGAGCTAATAGAATTTCAATTGCGTCTTCCTTACAATTACATCATTTTGAAGTCAATGCCAGAATTAAGTATCAAAGTCTTGCTTGAATCCTATAAAACCTGATATAGTTCCATTGGCAAGAATGTTTATCTCCAATCGCTCAGACCTTACTAAACTAGATTTTCAGAGACAGCAGTTGCACACAGTGCCTTGGTATACAGTGAATAAAGAACAAAGTACAGTCAATTTCTGAGGCAAAGTTCTGAATTACAGAGATTTCTCAGATGAAAATCTCTTTCATAAACTTTGCAAATTCACTTTAATGATTATGTGTCATTCTAATGCTGATCTTGAGAGAGCATTCAGCCAAGTAAACATCATTGAAAACAAGCTTCGGAACAAGATGAATGTATCAACACTAAATAGTATACTGACAATATAACATGGTCTAAAACATTTTACAAATGCTGCTATGATTTTGATGTTCCCCTGGATGTATTAAAAAAAGTTGGTTCCAATGAAATGTATGAAACCAGAAAGACCAAAGGTGCTAATGAATAATTGAAATTAGTTGCTGCATTGGATGACAAACTTTAAGAAATCTTTGGTTCAGCTCATTAAAGATAAGATTATAGGTCATATTTAAATCAAATAGTGATTTAAATAAATAGATTGCTTATGAACTCCCTGTTGCTGTGCCGAGGGTGAGAAGCGTCTCAAATGGCAGGCACTGCCTGAATAGAAGAGAGTAGCAGCTCCATTTCCATCACAAACGGCTGC
>JACJUY010002538.1:52350-93575 GCA_014220935.1 Platorchestia sp. MABIK | reverse complement strand
TGAGTGTGTGAGGGAAAACAAGTTAGTTTGAGTGTGTGAGGGAAAACAAGGGAGTTTGAGTGTGTGAGGGAAAACAAGGGAGTTTGAGTGTGTGAGGGATAACAAGGGAGTGTGAGTGTGTGAGGGAAAATAAGGGAGTTTGAGTGTGTGAGGGATAACAAGAGAATGCGAGCAAAGGCAAGGAAGCAAGAAAAATTGAACATGTGATATGACACTAAAGAATCTGAGCAGTGAGCATTTGAGGGAAAGCTAGTGAATTCGAGCGGTTGAGGGAAACGAACGATATCTATGGGATTGATGTGAAAAAGAAGATTGTATGCTGAAATTCGCTTATTGTCACAATTAACTTCATGGAAGTAGACATTATGGAACTAATATAGCTTTGAGCCTGAAACACACAATACAGTAACAACTATGAATATTTTAACGTTGTCCTGGTTGTGAGATCTTATCTTCAGATGTTTTGAAATTTATTTCCTGGCTCACCAGTATTATTTAATTAGTGTGAAAGTCAGTGATGAACGGTATCTGTTCAACTTCATTTATGAGATATTATAAAACGCAGTCTAATTTCACACTGGCATAAATACAAGAAAATTAGAGGAAAACAAATAGAAAGGAGTTCAGAACTCGGAACCGAGGGAGCAGTGTACGAGTTGTACATACACTGAATGTCGTTAATTTTGGCACCTGGGAAGGTAAATCATTTCATCTCGATTAACTCTGCTTGAAATTTATGTCTTCTGCTAACATTATTTAAAATGAGGGTGCGAATGTCCAAATCAGTTGTCATAATAATCAGTTATTAAATTATAACTTTAACTAGCAGTTATAGTTATATCAGTTATAGATTATATTTTAAACTGTGCATTTAATCAGCATTTCCTAATCTTGCACGAATTGAATGCGTTCTTAAATACTTTGCTAAAGGTGTTAAAATTTTCATAACGCTTTAACATTTGCCGCGACCACTAATTTCTCGAGTTAATTGATGTCATGAACTGAATTAAACAAAGGAAATATCTCGTTCCTTCAGTCGTCGACTTGACCATTAACTCTGTAGTGTTGGCTGCGAGAACGTTCTAACAGCGATAAATATTTGCTTTCGTAAATATGCATTTAGTTATGAAATTCGCATTACTTCAGGAAACTCCCATAAAAACAAGAAATTCACGTGAAAAGAAGAAATTTGCATTTATACATGAAATAACCTTGGAACAGACAGTGCAAGCACATCTCTGCTTGGTTTCACTCAACATCTTATTATTAATTTTCCAATTCCAAGAGCTCGCGAAATTGTTCCAGTTCTGCAAGTGATAAAATTCGAAGGACGGCACTAAATTACGACGCAGTTATTCAATAAAAGCTGCTTTGTGGTGGGCACTGAGGTCACCAGTGTCTCGTTGATAAAAAGAAAAGTATAAAATACTAATGAACAATGAAAGAACAATACGACAACAATAATAAAAAATGACGACGGCAAGACTGGTGTCGTTATTGTTTTTTTCTTGTTGTTACTGTTGCTATCTTTATCGTCACTGCGGCTCTTCCTATTGTTGTTGTCGTTGCTCTTGCTGTTGTTGCAGTCAATGTTGTTCTTCTTGCTGTTGTTATCGCTACTGCTGCGGGCATAGCTGTTTCAATTGTTGAGAGGTTGTCGCTGTTGCTGTTGTTGGCGTTGTTACAGCTGAGGCCCTTATTATTGTTGCTATTGTAGTTGTCTTTTTATTGTTGAGGATAATGCACATGCTGCTGCCGTGGTCATTGCTTGCGTCGTTTTTGTCACTGTAGCTGCTGAACCAACTTTCTCCATCCTGAACTATTCAAATCGAATCGAGGTGGTAATGACGAAGGTTGTCTCAATAAAGTTGATAGAAAATGCGCAGTCCTTCCGAATAAAAAAGCGTAGATAACCTGTCATAAAACGCAACGTTTTTGAGATGTACTAATGATTTTGAAACTAATTTAAAAAAAAATTTTTTTTGGTCAACATTGTATAAATTTGGCTTAAAAATGTCTTGAACGAGTTACGTTCAAAATAACACGACTGTATAAAATCCCGTTTGCGACTGAATATGATCAATTATCAAGCGTTATGTTTTTCCCGGACTGTATCTTTAGCTCTATTTTGCATCGAAAACTTTCTGTAGTATTGCGTGGCATGTATTAAGGAATTTTCTTCCGCGGTATTCTGAAGAGGGCTTCAAAACCCCCTTTTTACGCGGGAGGAACCGCAAACTTTAGACTCTAAAATGAGCAGATGAGAAAAAATCTTCGAGTGGAGGTTAAGCGATATAGGTGTTCGCATTTCACTCCTCTAAAAATATAGAAAGTGGAGCTGAAATCGCTGTTTTTCTTGAATGCCGAGTGAGACAGTGCGCTATCCTGTTAAAAACAAATTGTTTGTTTGGAAATACTTTTTTCGATTTTCTCATAAGCAGAACTGAAAATTAAATCAATTTTGAAATTTGGATTCACTTCCACACATTTTTGAGCAAAATGAGAGATTTTTAACTTTTGGAAATGGTAGCCCACGCCATAACTGCATTATTTATATATTATTATAACCGCAGGAGCGCATTTGACGTCTATAAACAAAATATTCTTTGATAATAAAAGACCTCTGAAATCTGTAAATTTGGCAGTTGAACTTCACTTTAACAATTAAAAATTTCTTGTCAGAAAACACAATATCCTTTGTGAGCCCACCCTCCTTGGACCTGCTCACGAGAACCTTTGCACTCGTGAGTTGGCTTACCTTCACCGAGTCAGTGAGTTGCTGATGCTTTTGTTCCATCAGGAATGATTGCAAGTTCAAGTTTTTCTTGGGAATGTTCTCCATAGTTGTTTCCACTGAAAATTTTGGTTGGCAGAATCTTGAATTCAACTCTGAACGTTAGTGTTTGCTGTTTTTTTCGTTTTTCCTTTGCGTTGATGGCTTTTATGATCTTGTGAGTCCAAGAAGTTTTTGAAAGCGATCCTCAGTAGGTAGAATTCCCCGCACCAAAAGCAGGCAGTGACGTAATTTTACAACTTTTTCATTACCTGACTTATCAGCTGCGCGCTAATCATTGATTTTGTGCAATATACTCAGCAAAAATACACAAGTAGAAATAATTTAGAAGATGATGGGTCTTGCAAAATTCAGGAACTTCTGCTTTAAGTTTATGGTGACTTTAACAGCATTTTGATTCATGTTGAAAATAAGTCGAAGAAGTTCATTCACGCCTTGCAAATCTGAAAAAAAACACTAAGTATGTGGCCCACCGTGACCAGTCGGCTCATGCTACAGCTGCCGGACGGAGACCCGTGCGTCAATATTAGTTCGCCATCTGGCTTGGCCTGGAATGCATGCCAATGTTCTGATTTTGAGAGCATCTCGAGAGAAGTGTTCAGGTCTTAGTGTAGCAGAAAGAATACACCAAGAGTTTTTTTTTGAGTTTTCATATTAGTAACAATCTCTCGGTGCAAAAGTCCGACTAAATTGTAATACAGGAATGAGGAGAGATCGCTCGGGATTGGCCTTATTTAACGTGAAAACAGAGCGATGCATATTTAAACTACCGGATACCTAAGCTCTATATCAACGTAAACGGTGGTATTTATGTGTGTGTTAATGTCAACGCAGAGAGATCCGCTTGTGGTTTTTCCTTGCATCTTGAAAGTTTCCCTTTTTGAACTCATTTGAAAGCGTGAGGAGTCAATTTCATATTAAAGAATTCTTTTTATGTCGCGAGGACTTTTCTTCACATTATTTGAAAGTTTCATACTCAAAGCATCTGTACATAAAATAATGTTATGCGATTTCCGCGATACCCTAAGATTGCTTCGCTATCATGAAAAAAGAACTGATTAACTGATAAAATGGGGACTTCTCAGGACTAATATAGCAATTTACTCCAGTTTACAGGCTCGTGGAATGGCTTAACGATGCAACGGAAGCTCCTGTGGGTGCAGTTTAGCAGACGACGCTCTTGGCCGACATCAGGAGAGATGGCTGAGGACGAGGGCGACGCGAGAGCGCATTTACGATTATCGAAATGGTTTCAGGAGTGTGAGGAAATTGCCTACAACCATTACCAGCCTCATCCTATTGTTAGGACGCTATTACCAGAAATTCCCATTCCGGGAGCAGCAGCTTCACACGAAAATTCCAGTCATCAACAAAGACTGGAGCTTGTTCGTGCCTTTAGGAAGAGGCGCTTCCGCGCGCCTTAGTAAACTCTGGCGCAGCTTCTCCGTAGATTTGTGGCTGTTGTGCATTTCCGGCGACTGCATCTCTCTGCACCGCAAACACAGCCTTGCAAGACCGTCAACGCTACTCTAAACAAGCGCGTTACTCAACTATTGATGCTTACAGAAGTCATGCATTTTTTGAATGTTTGTTTTTAATTTTCAGTAGAATATTTAAAGCAAAATGTTGTTCAATGATTTTGGAGGCGTGGTTAGCATGCTGTGACACTCATGCTTTCTGACTGACTTGTTGACGCTGAACATCACAATCTTTTCACAAATATATGGTAATCAACAGTTACCAAGCTGTTTCATAAATGCTTTGAGAATGACCTCCTGACACTGAACATTACAATCTCCTCACCAACTTTTGATGCTCAACGTTTAACGCTCAACTGAAATTTTCATACTCTCTGATTGAATGAATTTCTGCACTCTGAATACTGCAATCTTTTTTTACATATATATGGGGATAAACGGTTAGCATGCTGTGACAAGCATGCTTTCTGATTGACTTATTGACGCTGAGCATTGTAATCTTTTTACAAATTTATGTATGGCAATATTTAACAAACTGCTATATTCAAAATTTCTGAACGTGCTACTGACAACGAATAAAAATCAAGTTCTACGTCCTTCAGATAAATTTTTGCTACGAGCTTCATTGGTCACAGCAAGTTCGGTATGAACGATGTACCCACAACTCGCGGCAGCACATAAGTCTCGTAATAGGGTAAATATTTCGGCGGCAGTCAGAAGTTCACGAAGTTGAGGCCTTGCCGCCAACACAGCTCCCAGTGGAATGAAAAACACTTGCACCAATCGACCCAGCGTTAATAGAATGTTTGTGTAGTTTTTGTAGGTTTTGCTGTTGTTGAACGTTTTAGTTGTCGGCATCGATCACTGTTGCCTCTGTTGTTGAATGTTTTAGTTGTTGATATCAATCACTGTTTCCGCTGTTGCTGAATGTTTTAGCTGTCGACGTCGATCACTGTTTCCCCTATTGTTGAATGTTTGAGACATTTATAGTGTTTCCATTGACAGCTGTCAGTGTTGACAGAATGTTTCTATGGTCTTCGAAAGTTTGTGTTGCTGTCGGAAGTTTTTCAGTGAATGAAATTCTCGGAGTTTGTGAACATTTTTCAGATTATTGGTTAGAAGCTTGAGCAGTAATTGACGTTTTGTTCGTCGTTGAATATTCTTGTGAGTTTTAGGGTTTTGTAGTTGACAGGAAGTTTTTTCCATTCACAAAAGTTCTTGCATTCGTTGAATCATGACCGTAAAACGTCAATCACTTTCTTGTAAAATCGACACAAATTTTTGGCTCAAATCGAGACAAAACGAAAAAGAAAATCACAAAAAATACCTCTCCTTACCCAAAAATTTGTCAATGGGTAAATACTGCCTTGCAAAATGAAGATGCCCTTCAATGCCAAAAAATCTGCTTAAATTTACACTTACATCACAGATGTTTTGGAGCCAATGAACTTCTTGAGAAACATCCGACTAAATTATCTGGCCAACAAATTGTTGACATGATCAAAAAAGTGTGAAAGCATTCAAATGAATTATGAACATCATGCTGGCACGACTCTTTTGTTCACTTGGTTCGCGCGGTCTAATTGGAATCGCCAAAAAAGTTGATGAATCATGTGGTGTTTGGAATAATATTACTTCTCATTTTGCCCTTATTTACAAAAAAAAATTTGTTTAACTAATACAGTGCAGGGAACGGCAAGATGCATATTTCGATTAAACTATAAATTTGTAAGACAATGATATAATAAGAAAAAAATTTCAGTCACTCAGTATGAATACAAGATAGAAGGAGAGACGTTTTCCAGATTGCCCATTTTTCTACAAATGTTGGAAAAATTTTGATGATCCTCACCTTCTTCAAAAATCAGTTTATCCTTTCATCCCACGGGGGAATTTCAACATCTACTTTCATGTACCACTCACATGCAGGGTGATCGGCCCATTGTTGGACACACTTTAACATATGGTTGGGACCGTTGGAATAAATACTTTTTACTCAATACCTGTGTGGGCGAAAACATTTTGTTTAAGGGTTGCAAGTACTTGAAGCCTTCACATGGCCCCCAGGGTCTCCTGATATTACGCCTCTTTAATTCTACTTCTGGGAATTAGTGTGGGAAGAGTTTTGTGCAAGGAACAGCAAATCATTTTGTGACCACATGTGACCAAGGTCACATGTGGTCACAGGAAGGCTATTATCTTGCTTCATGTGTTCATAGTAAAAACATTTTCCTACCCTATACATTTCATTTCCCTGTCGCTCTCAATTTGCGGACGTTTTCCAATTCGTTTCAGATTGCTAGTCCATGTAGCTTTTTAATAAAGCACTCTCGCACACAACTTTCAGTGAGAACAATCAAATTGCATCAGCTTGACCAAGGTTTGAGCTAGTGACCAGAAGCCTCGTACTATTTGAAGCCTTAAATTTCAATAACTCAAAAAAAGAAAAATCGAAATCCATGTAAAATTTGCTTGCGTTTAGTGGTGACAACCATAGCACTTAACTTGTGCTCAACAGCAGATTAAAGACTCAAACGTAGAAAGTACTTTCCACTCTATTAAATTCTAAACTTTGTTAAGCTTTCAATGAAGACAAACGTTATGGCTCCCAAAGTCTAAATGATAGACTATCACAAGTCGATGCAATTCTTGTGAAGCGTTTCGTAGGTTTTCTGCCTAAATTTTTAAAGAGAGAGGGGAATCTTACATCGTTTTGAAGAACTTATTAAAGTCCAGAAATTTTTTTTCCCATAAAGTCACAATAAATCCCGTTTGGCATGATGTGATATTTTTCAGAAAGTAGTGAACAGCCTGCCAAGAGACCTGAACAGCCTGTCAAAAAACTTGAACAGCCCGCTAAAGGACTTGAACAGCCTGTCAAGAGACTTGAAAAGCCTGCCAAGAGACCTGAACAGCCTGTCAAAAAACTTGAACAGCCCGCTAAAGGACTTGAACAGCCTGCCAAGAGACTTGAAAAGCCTGCCAAGAGACCTGGACAGCCTGCCAAAAGACTTGAACAGCCTGCCAAGAGACTTGAACAGCCTGCCAAAAGACTTGAACAGCCTGCCAAGAGACCTGAACAGCCTGCCAAGAGACTTGAAAGTGCTGTACTGTGCAATTTATGGTGATAAAAAAATGTTTTAATCACAGGAGCAAAATAGTCGTCGATTCCTTCTTCATGTAATGAAGCAGAAACACTATCATCATGTCTAAGCCGTGCACTTAATTGGAAGCCACTGAAATTGGCTGATTTCAATGTGCTTAAATTTTGCATTTAATTGGAAACCACTGAAATTTGCTGATGTTATCACATTTAAATTATGCCCTTAAATACAAATTACTTAAATTTGCCGATGTTATCATGTTTAAAACGTACATTTAATTGGAAATCACTAAAATTTGCTGATTTTATCATGCCTAAACCGTGCTCCTAATTAGAAATCACGTATATTTGCAGATTTTATCATGTCTAAGCCGTGCACTTGATTAGAAATGACGTAAATTTGCTGATTTTAACTTTCCAACAACACTCGTTTGTTGTCGATGCTGCCTATCGTATCGGGAGTTGGAGTTTTCCGTTGGGTGATTGGTTCGGCGTTTTTCAAGAACACGCAATCCTGATCGTGCAGATATCTGCTCTGAACAAAAAAAAAGCCTTTTTGCTCCTCGAAGGAGGACTTTTTTCGTTGTTCCGTTCCAGAAGTTTTAATGAATTATAGTCTCTCATCAGCAGCTAAATTTCATCGGCGTTCAGGAATAAGATTTTCTTAATTTTTTGTTGAGACAAAATATTCTGCAACAGTGCATCAAATCGACACCGTTATTACAATAGTTCCATCTCTGTCAGCATGTATCATTTTTACTGCATCTCACGTAATGAAAACTGTTTTTTGCTGCAGGTTAACACCGCATGCAACATCATGTGTAACATTATGAATAACACCATCATCATCATCATCACAGCCAACAACACCACCACCATTACCGACATCCCTATCAACGATACCAGTAACACCAATAAAATCACAGCAATATCATTAACAACACCCATGAACACCACCAGCAGCATTACAACTACTCCCTTGCCAACGTCACCACTGGAATCCCAATAACACCCCCACCAGCCTCTCCATCAGGATCCCCAACAACATCATCACCATCAGCATCACCCAAGCCTTCACCATCACCACCAACACCCCCAGCATCACCTACAACACCACCAACATCAACAAAGCCTCCAACTTTACCAGTATCACCATCACCAGCACCAACAACACCCCCAGCATCACCAACAACACCACCAGCATCACCAAAGCCTCCAACTTCACCAGCATCACTATCACCAGCACCAACAACACCCCCAGCATCACCAACAACACCCCCAGCATCACCACCAACACCCCCAGCATCACCTACAACACCACCAGCATCACCAAAGCTTCCAACTTCCCAAGTATCATCATCACCAGCACCAACAACACCACCAGCATCACCACCAAAGCTACCAGCAGCAGCCAGCTCACCACAAGCAGTAGCTGCCGGCCTGCCCCCAAATCAGCACCGCTCGTCCCACGGATTCCTGCAGCCACAGCTGCAGCGGCCGCTCGAATGAAAGGAAAAGTAAGAAAGCGCCTTTCTTTTTCCTGCGTAGGCGGCGGCAGCCTGCTGTGGAAACTTACTTCATTTCTGGTGGTGGGGAGTTCGAGTTATTTGAGTTAGTGTATTGTGGTGTTGTGGTGTCGCGTTGTGGTGTGGTGCTGTGGTGCTGCGAAGATGTTGTGTTGTAGTGCTGTTGTGGTGCTGTGGGGCTGTGGGTTGTGCTGTTTTAGTGCCATGGTGCTGTGGTGCTGAGGTGCTGTGATGTTGTGGTGTTATTGTGCGGTAGTGCTGCGATGGAACAGTGTCATTTCAAGATTTATTTTTTTGTCCTTCGCTTAAGCTTAGATGACAGACTACTTAGATAGTCCCTGCAGCCATTTTTAAATTACACCAGAACCATGATCACTCGCCAGTCAAAAATTCATCTCAAGAAAAGAATCTCGAATTCCATCCCCGGTCATTTTATTGTGTTTTGCCAGCGTAATTCTGTGGTTCGTCACTCTAGACGTTATGACGTCTGGAATTCGTCGCCTTTGACGTTATAACGTCTGCGTTTCGTCGCCCTAGGCATTATAATGCTTGCGATTTCTCGCCCTAGGCGTCCTAACGTCCGCAATTCCTCGCCCTAGACGTTATAGCGTCTGCAATTCCTCGCCCTAGGAGTAATAATTTGAACAAAACCGTACCAGAGCCCGGCAAACCTGCATGAAGCGGCGCCGCCACCGCTGCCATCTCTCCTGATCTTTTTCAGTCCTGCTTTATTTCGAGCGAACCTCTTCGAACGGGAAAGAAGCTCAATGGAATCTTGGCTATGGCTTCTCAAAAGAGTCAACTCATCTCCTTTAACGGCCCAAGCTTTTGTTACTCACCCTCTAATTTATTGCGAGCGAGGGCACTTTGCTTCCCTCTCTTCCTGGCCAGATAAAGAAATAAAATTTATGAAGTGAATGCCTGCAGCTCGCTCATCAACAACCCCCCCTTCCAAAATAGGGTTCCAATTTTCCGATGACGCAATTTTTTCGCCTGTGCTGAGAGGTTTAGAAGACCTGTAGACCTTTGGTAAAATACCGCTGTGAAATTTGTGGGTTGCTCAAAATTGGGGAACACCAGCCGGGAGAAAATTCACGCTTAGAGCGCTTACTTTTTTTACTGCCTCAACGCAGGATATTTTGCATGGAGTTAAACTCGTGCGAGTTTATGAGTTCATAACATGAGTTTAACTTCAGTAGTTCAACTCATGCGAGAATCGTTTCCATCTTATGAAATTATTAATCAACACACGGTACACGCTGAATGTTGATAAATGATTATCATGAAATTTTCAATGAGTCTTCATTGACGCCGTTTCATTTTAAAAAGTTTATTTGAGAGGAAATTATGTAATAGGCTCCCTAGTGAACACAAGGGCTTAGATACTTAAATGTGAGTAGAACTTTCCGCAGATTTTTCGCATCCAGCACATTAGTGCAATTAAGTACAACTTTTAATAACTTGCGGATGATTCATTTCCATTTCATAAAAGTTAAATTAGGAATAATTCCACAGCAAGCTCAAGGATAATGAAGTTAGATGATGTTTTCAAATATTTAAATTAATTATTTTCGGATTTTGGTACAGTGTTTATATAACAGCCTACCCATCGAAAATTAAGCCTTCCTGATTAACAACGAGAAAATGCTTTAAAATGTCGAAAGTTTTCAAATTTCTCTCAATAATTTTGACTACCGGAAAATCATTATCAGATAACTCAAAAAATCATCACCTCTGTCTCGAACATTGCTCAAGGCTTCCTCAAAGAAAACCTGACACTCAAGAACGAACGTGTCATGTCTCATGAATACAATATTCTTATAGGGGAATTTTTGGCGCTCTTGAAGATGTAAAACCACATCTGGTTCGTCAAAAGAATCATCGAGGGAAGAATCATCGAGGGAAGTTTCGGTGGGCCAATGGCCGGAATGAAGATTGAATCATTCCAAAGGGACGGCAGGAGTCCAAATTTCTCGATGGAATCTCAAAAGAATGAAGGAATATTGAGCGCTACAAGTCCAAAAGTGTCGCGTCTTCAACTCTCCCTGATTGAGAAATCTCGATGTTCGTGCAGATTTTTTCACTTTTCCCTGAATTTTCCTGCAAATGTGGTATTGAAGCAGCGGGGTATTGCTGCTTTAATTTTGAACTCGTGTGGAAACCGTCGTAGGTTAGTGACTCGTACTTATAATATCTATTCCAGCCACAGCAAGGCATGTACGACGATTCTCGTCACTGCCATATATACTACATATTTCCCATCATTGTCATATTTCCCATTGTCAATTGATATTTACTGTCACTTGTAACTAAATGGATATTTCCAGTACCTCGTAAATAAATAGATATTGCCCGTCACTGCCATGTATAACAGATATTTTCAGTCACATGTAAATAAATGGATATTTCCCGTCACTTGTCACTAAATGGATATTTCTAGTCCCATGTAAATAAATGGATATTTCCCGTCACTGCCAAGAATGTGAGACAATTCCCTCACCGCCAAATACATGACAAGTCCCATCGTGGCAAAACATTTATCATATGCAAGCCAATTCCCATCACTGCCAATAAGTTAGAACAGTTCCCTTGAGTGGCCATTCTATGGGACAATTGCTGTCATTGATACGCATGACTTGACGAGCGATATCCGCAACTTCAAAGTTGCGATATCCCCATATGAAGTACTCATGTTTCATCAGGACATTAAAGCCCATTCTATTAATACCCATGTGAGAGAAAACCTGTTGCTTCGTAAATTTCGTTTGTGCCCATGGTGAATAATATTTTCACCTATTTAATGTCAAAGACAACTCTCATCTCTAGCGAAGCAATCGTGTTTTCGAGAAAATTTCTACAGACACTGAAATGTATGGTGGATAAAGTGAACAGTTATCAACTACCAGTTCGTAATTTGAATAACCCCTAGGTGCTGCGTTGAATTTAGCACCATGTTGAAGACTAACAATGTCGAAAATTTTAAATCCTGAGCTACGTGGATAATTCATTCTTTAAATTTAGATAGGATTACGTTCTACAATGCAGACTAAACTTGCAATTTATTAGCTACCATTATACCATTTATTGAATGTGACTTTATTCGTTACTAATTTTTTTGTTACCATTCTACTTTTTCTTGAATGTAAATTCATTAGTTACTAGTTTATTAGTTGTTATTCTACTATTTATTGAATGTAACTCACCTGAGAAGGGTATTGTAACACCTCCGTCACAATCCTCGGTAGATTTTATGTGCCATATCATTAGAAAGCAAAAAATCATCATAATTGTTTTGTGTACATCGAATAATGCGTTTTTATGTGAATTGTTTTTATTTGAAGTCTACTTTCTCAAGTTTCATCGCTGACTTCCTTAAAACGTATAATTTCTTGGAATACTATTATGTACAAAGGTACAATTCCAAGCCAATGAATAATACAGGAATAATCTGTATTCACTTCCAATAACACGCATTTTGATACCCAATCACCCAGTTGTGGTGCAGCTTAGTGCTAACTATGCTGGTCAATAAGTAACCTGGTAACTTTTCTGTCAGGCCAGTTGGAACATTAGACATGCATTTCACGTATTTAATTACATCTCTTTTGTAAGACGATAAAATAAGAAACGTTCTAAAGGACAATAAGAAACTTATTTCAAGTAAAATTCAATACCATTGCCGCGAGACGATGTACAAGTCGGTTTATGAAACTGTGCCTCTTTGCAAAAAATTTTGAAAGTCAAACAGCCTTGTGCTCTGCTCTCCAATAAAACGACCTGTACAAACTTCACTGGCGCAGCAGCGCCAGTTTGAGTATTTACCTCAATGAACTCGGGCCTTAGATGCTCCATATAATCTCAACAGAGGCCTGAATTTGATCAGTTGCCCCAGAAGCGCTCACGAGAAGATTTCCTCACCATGTTGCTCGCAGGAGTGAACCACATCCTCACCCGCTCGTTCGTCATGCGACATCACAGGCAAGTTAAATTTTTAGGGATCATTAATTCAAACAAAGTTAAAGGCTCGCTAAATTTGCCAGAGCATTGAGCTCATCTTGCCTGGCATTGGCTTAAGTCCAAGCTGTTCAAGCCGCCGATTCTTGCTTCTTTACGGGACATCTATGGCTGTCGACGGTCGCTGCTGACGCGCGCATAACTCAAGACAGCCTCTGATTCTCAGCAAAAGTTGGACGACAACTGAAACGTGTGCCGGTGGTCTACTTACGGCGAGGTCATGCGAACACACTCATGAAAATTTCTTCGAAGTTAAACGATGACGAAAACAACATTTGTAAATAAAACGAAGTCAGAAGAGGTTTTCAGAAATGTGCTTGCATGACTTTTGCGGCAAGTAGACCACCGCAAGGTCATGTAATCATATTTCTGAAAATTTCTTCGAAGTTATATCATAATGAAACCAAAATGGATAAAACGAAGGCAGAACTGACAATGCCAGACGACCTCATGGTAAATAGATGAATAAGAAAAGGTGGAAAATGTACTTCAAATAATGTTAGCGTCTAAAGTGTGAAATAATAGATTCCGTTTAAAAGATCTCCTATTATTATTTCTTTAAATTGTTTGGTTCACCATAATTGGTAATTTGATAGCTATTATTGTTGGTTAAAATGAAAATAGAAAAAAAAGATGCCTTCGTCAAATAATTTGGTCACAAGTCTTCTCAGAAAAAAGTAAACGAACATAGGCAAATGTTTTTAAAATGGCTTGATTAAGAAATTGATGAAAATAGATCGATGAGAACCCATGATAGGAAACGGACAAAACTATAGTTAAATATCAAGTAAATACCATTACATCCTGCTGTATTTTTCTGCTTAAATGCAGTTAATGACAACAAAGTAACACATAAACATTTGGTTGTGCATTTTAATTTCCGTCGTTTGCATTGCAGCAGGATTGAGGAAAAACATTTTAAACACCTCGTCATCCTTCAGTATTTTATAATGAACATTGTCACTCAAATGAACGATTTATTCCTTTTACATTTAATTTAGAATACGTTCACACATCTAAACAATACCTCCTTTTACTATTTCATATATTACACTTTTATGGTAACGAATCATTTAATTCTTTTCATATTTCACATTGAACACTTCCCCACGATTAATTTTTATCAATTTAAAACGAATCCTTTAGCACGAAGCACTTTATACCCCACACTTCCCAACAAAGAAACAAGATCCTTTTAATACTTCACACTGAATACTTATGATTCGAATGAACCATCAGAAAATACTACGAATCAGAGCTGCCAGTGCACTTAGCGAGCTTTTCTAAATTCGCGTAATCGTTTTAAGCCGCCCACGCACTTCCTTGATCCCTGCGCATCAGTTGTTTTGATGTCGTCAACCTGAGACAAAACGATAAAATAAACTTTGAGAGTCGTCAATCGGGAGGAAAATACTCTAAAATAAACGTGCTGCGAAGCCAACAACATAAAGAATTGAGCGCTTCATCCCGACGACAGGACTCAAGAGATGGCAGTTCGATCGCGACGGCTGCAAACAAACAAGGCACGAAACATCAGCAAATATGAGCCGCTGCTGAGCACCCGAATCTCACCCCGCCGTGGTCTGTCTGGCCCCCACACTCTCCCTTCGCCCGTCCCATTACGCAACTCATAAAAACAACGAACGCAATAAAGGGAAAATAAAGGTGCAGCGAGGTGGTCTCTTCCATATAGTGTATCTGTGCCTGAGACAATCGTGAGGTGAAGTTACGGACGTATCGACATGCCTTTGTCGAATGTATTGTCTCGTCCCAAAGCGTGAAAATGACTCGGAATAAATGTTATGAACAGGGTTGCTCAGCATCGGTATCTTGTGTGGTGGTGTATCGTGAGTGGAATGGAAAGTTATTATAAATGCTAAGAAAAATGAGCTGCTGTCCTTCGTACGAGCGTTCGGTATTACTATCCCGTACAACGTCGCGTAAATCGAGCTGAACGAAAATGTGCGTAGGGTTACGTCAGCACGTTTTAGTGTCGTGTTCGATGGTTATAACTTTTTCCAACGATGAGGAGACCCACATGAAACTCAACGACTGTGATAAGGGTATCTTACATAGATTTTGTGCTTGGATTCCCAGTAGATTTTTTTTCCACGTAACATGAATGTCATTGGTTACAAAGTCGCTTTGTTGCGTCGAAATTTGTCCAAATAAATCCTTTTAGATCAACATGTACACGAACATAATTATTCAGGGCTGGCATTCGCTATTTGGCTGTACAGTTTAAAGCAGGGCTTTTCAACCTTTTTATTGTCGTGTACCCTTTTAGTTGAATGGTGTATCTTCATGGTGTCGTGTACCCCCAGCAGAGATTAAGGTTTAAGAAACTATTTAAACGCACTTAATTACTAATAATTATTATATATACATATACGGTTGTATGTAAATATACATTGTACATCTTAAATTATGAAGTATGTTAAATGTACCCCTGGAGGTACATGTACATCCGGTTGAGAAGCGCTAGTTTAAAGGAAAAGAAAAAACACATATGAGTCGAAAATTCTCGTAGTATTTCCGAAGTCTTTGTATTCATTTAAAATGCCCGTTGCTCGTCTTTGTCGTTCAAAGCTATTTTTGCTCGATATTTGCGTTCTATTTTGGCAGTTTTAATTGATTTCATTTTACAGCAATCGTCTTCGTCTTCTCGATACATTCATTATGCAGATGGTCTGCAGCGCTCGAGTAAATGCACGGCACGCGAGCTATTCAGCCCAAACAGATATAGTCATGTGAACATACTCGAGCATTCTTGGAGCCAAGTACGGATGTATTTCGGTTTTACTGCGATGTTTAATTCATACTTGCCGACCGGAATAGTGTTTTAACAACATTATTACAGTAGTTTTTTAACAACTATTCCGGTAGTGTTTTAACGACTAGTCCGGTAGTGTTTTAACAACTATTCCGGTATTGTTTTAATAACTATTCCGGTAATGTTTTAACAACACTATTAACAAGACGTGTTCCACTGCAAAATTTACCCGGAAAATATACGAGTGAAACACTCCACCTTACAGGAAAGCTAAACAACATAAAACATCAAACCCCAACAAAGTTTCCACGCTCACTTCCGTGTAATCCTGCTTGGGCGCGCCTGCTTGAACAACAGCAATGACGCAAAACAACGTTACAGTCTTGAGCAGTCTTTCGACCCGGCAGGAATTTTCGTCGACAGAAGCCTAGAGGAACTGAGCTCTGAGGGACACCAAGGTGCATGTTTCTCCCATTTCGCTAGGCGTTCGACCGTAGGTAGGAGTACATATTATGTCAATCCTTCAGATTTCCAATCTTTTCAACTGTGGCTGGTTTTCTTTTACTTTTTCGTTTGATTTCTCTAAAATTGTGATTTTTTCAGTGCGTTTATTGTGTGTCGCTACGTCTGTTCATCATGGCAAATATAATTGTTACGGTAACGTGGTTCTTGAACACAAAGCCATAGTCATGCTCAAACCATACACAAACAAGTTATACATTAGCAGAGCTGCCACATAATCCCATGGTATTCATTCTGTGCACATGCACATGCCGTGGTTGACAACCGAAATATCTCTGCCTATTTTTGAGATTCACTTCAGCTCTTCTCGGCTTTCAGACTTGCAGAATTTGCGGATGCTGTGTTTTATGCTGAATTTTGGCTCCCCATTTCTTAAGATTCTGATAATAGAATTTGATTGCCGCATGAAACTGAGGAAACGTCAGCTGTCTCTGCCAATCTAAAGCAGTCTGATGCGGGCAGAACTGCATTCAGCATCGCAGAATTTTCAGTTAGAGCAACAGAATGATCGTCAGTTTGAGCAACACGATGATTGTCAGTTCGAGCAACACAATGATTGACAATTTCAGCAACACGATGATTGACAGTTTGAGCAACACAATGATTGTCAGTTATAGCATCACAATGATTGACAGTTCGAGTAACACGATGATTGACAGTTTACAGTTTGAGCAACACAATGATTGACAGTTTGAGCAACACGATGATTGACAGTTTGAGCAACACAATGATTGACAGTTTGAGCAACACAATGATTGACAGTTTGAGCAACACAATGATTGACAGTTTGAGCAACACAATGATTGACAGTTTGAGCAACACAATGATTGACAGTTTGAGCAACACGATGATTGACAGTTTGAGCAACACAATGATTGACAGTTTGAGCAACACGATGATTGACAGTTTGAGCAACACAATGATTGACAGTTTGAGCAACACGATGATTGACAGTTTGAGCAACACAATGATTGACAATTTGAGCAACACAATGATTGACAGTTTGAGCAACACGATGATTGATAGTTTGAGCAACACGATGATTGACAGTTTGAGCAACACAATGATTGACAGTTTGAGCAACACAATGATTGACAGTTTGAGCAACACAATGATTGACAGTTTGAGCAACACAATGATTGACAGTTTGAGCAACACGATACTTTTCACAGCGTAAACGCGCTTTAGTGCCACGCTATGAGTTTTCGTCAGCAACAAACTTAGCACTCTAGCGTAATCGCTTGAGTGGGTCACGGTGAATTTTTTCATACTAGTGCATCTATTCGAAATGGCTTGAGACAGGAAGTTCTTTAATAGAAAAAACAAATTCGTGCGTTGCCGCTAGGTTGTTCCTTCAGGGAGTTCCTACTTTTTAGTTTCTAGAAAAATGCAATGCGAAATTCTAGTAAAAATTTTCACTTTGCATAATCACTGCGATACTTAACACAGTTCCTAACGAGCATTATATCCACTTTACAAAAGGTGTAACTTCCACTTAACGTGACTTCAAATGTCTCGTTGCAGGCAAACTTTTTTTATTGTTCACGGGAAGATCAAACAATGTCGAAGAAGCTTAACTTCAATTTCGAACCTGACTGAATTCATCATGCAGAGACTGCGAGCAGCTCAGATGCTCTGCCAAGAAAGATTAAATTCATTTGATTTGCCACACGAAAGATTAAATTGATCTGATCTGCCCCACGAAAGATTAAATTAATCTGATCTTCCCCACGAAAGATTAAATTCATCTGATCTGCCCCACGAAATATTAAATTCATCAGATCCGCCACCAACACGACCTGGCGTCCGGCGTTCAGGGAGAAAATTTTTGCCTTACAGACAGCTCTTGACTCACAAATTTCGCTCGCGTGTTCGTAGAGATGACGAATGCAGTGCACTCCACTTTTATAATTACCTTAACGTTCCTGAGTACGGAACTCCTAGTTCATTATCCCGATGCTTTCAGAAGCTTTGCAAAAGCGACAGCAGGACTTGTGAAGTGAGCAAAAAATATCCGTGGGGCATCAGGTGTCAACCTCTGCTTTATGGCGCCAATACAAAGGCCCACAAATTGCAATTGTTTCCTAGCTTTAATAAAATTAACTAAAGAATTTAGTCCTTTGATCAGGTATGCAAGTAGTCGGATAACTGAGCTTCGCATTTTACTTGAAGCTAATATCTAATGAGTGACGGAATAAGATTCAATACGATTCGCATCGTAAAATTCCACCTTCAAAAACTTCATGAGCTGAGCTGGTTGTTGTACATAATAATGGCTACCATTCTGATGCCAGCTCAAAATAGCGTCTGCCTGACGAGGCCTGCCATCTTGAAGCAAAATAAGAAGACTGAATTGAAATATTCACCGAAGCGCACCGAGGGCGAGCATGCGACGGCACTTGTGTCTGGCAGCTCGATACTTGATTTCTGAGTCCGGAAATTATACCTCAGCAGGGATTTGGGGATTTACTCGAGCGAGCTAAATGTTACGGGCTGCGAAGGCGACAATAATTTCCAAAGTAGGGGATAAAAAATTTGAAATCCACGTGATGTGCGTCGCACACTTGAAGAAATTTCCCACAGAGAATATTGCGAATGAATATTGCGCACTTGAAAATATGAAACAACTACTTCTAGTGGGGGCTTACTTAATATTGTAACCGAACATTGCATTTTCAATATCTCTATTTCACTTGTTTTTCATCTGCCATACGTCAATGTTTTGCGCTTTGACTGACGTCTTTTGAACGTTGCTGTTGAGGAATATTCATAAATTTTTCCTCAACATCATTATTAATACAGGAAATTTATTAGAAGAACTATAACTTAATTTATTTCCCGCGAGATCAAGAACATGAGGCTTCAATTATTTATTTACCAGACACAGGCCACACAAATACAGAAATGACCAAGTCAGAAATAAGATTTTCCGCTGTAAGGCACAAATTTAGCTAGCACTTTCTGAAATTACATTCAGGAAACTAACAAAATTCCAAAGAAATTTATCCCATTTCATCAGAAAACCTTACGTGAACTATACAGAGAGCTCATACCCCTTGCAAAAAAGTCAATGGCGACATCTTCATCAAATGATCAATTTTTTAATTTTTGAAGTGTATTTTATTTATGTTTATCTTCTGATGTCTCTTACTCACTGTGGTATGATCTTTTAATTTAGAGATGTAATGATCTTTAATTTGACCTGAAGTTGGAGCTGGTTTCCGTAACGTTTTCTGAATAAAATTGATTGATTACTTTGGAATTTTCTTCGCTTTAATGCTTTGAAATGATTGTGATCCAAGCAAACTGCTGACTCATTCAGGTAAATATAATTGAGAAACTCTATGATTTCATGCAGAGAGATGCAGGGCAATGGCATCAATTTCAGACAACAAAGATTCCAGATACGAGCTGTGTATGATGTTCAGGAATTCACAAGAAAACCGGATTTGAACGTTTCTTCAAATTTTAATTTCTTTTTAGTCTCCTTTTCACGCAGTTATTAGTTGCTGTATCAGAAAATATTTTCTACAGTTCATATTTAAAGAACCGAATTTCCAGCTGAGCCATCCCCCCGGTCTAACTTTTTCGCCGCCAGCATGCATGTTTTTCGCCACCCTAGCGATTTTAGCGATTAAATCGCTTAGGCGGCGAAAAACATGCAAAAGTTAGACTGGGAACTCTCGCAGAATATGTACCTGTTTGTGGAAGCAGCGTTCGTTCACGCAGAACAAATTTGAGAAGTTTCCTGATCACTCAGTCATGGAAAGTTCTGATAAAGTGCTGAGAATTATAAGTAATGATTTAGGGGTTCGGTCTTTTGCTAAGTATAGGGCTTGAAAAAGTTTTCCAGGAATTTGGTTTAACGGAAAAAGTTTTACGGAAATTTACTTTTGCGAAATTTCGGAGCCAAAGTATTGACACGTGTTTTTCTGTCACATGTATTTCAGCGTAAATATTCAAATTTTTCTACTTGAACACGTCATCGAATTTTGAAATGACTTGCATTTATAGCAGCAGAAAATAAGAACGTGAGTGGATGGGTAAAAATATGCTGCATGTATAACATTTTAAAGTAATTAAAATATCAGAGGGTAAAAATATCGAAACGTGTCCAAAATGTTTAAAAAAATCAGTCAAAATGATGCTTTATATTTTTTAAATGTATAAAGAAAATAATCCGTGCGAATTGCCACGTAAGCTGATGGCCACCTATAAATTGCATTAGCAGAGCCGACTTTACGACGGCGAGCCGAAATGCCGCACGGTCGAATTTTTGGCCTCAAATGCGATGTAATCCTCGCCGCAGTTCACGACGTGAAAAACAGCCCCGTAACTTATACCCATTAAGATTTCAATCTCAAATATAGCTCAAGTTTTGCGTGACACTAAAGCGGCTCTAGAAAAGCTCGATAAATTACAGCAGCGAGCTACTCAACCCATTATAAAGACACCATTTCTGAAAGTCACATGTTGCTGAGAACGCAGAAACTTGCGCGGTGGTGGCGTCTCGCAAAATCGTCTCGCTCGATGCATCGCTTCGTAGGTTAAAGAAATATTTCAGCGACACGAGAAGAGATTTGGCCGAGAAACAAAAGGATCAGGGAGCTCAAACGCGCTTAGCAAAGTCTTTAATTGTGGCGGTGTAGGTCGCACGCTACGAAGGCGGCCGACTGCGAGCACACGCCGGCATCGCCACAGCCATCACGGCCACGGCGGAGAGTGTTCTGGTTATGATGAGGTTCAGCGCAGGGGATGTGTGGAGAGCGCTCCTAAGCCCTTACTACGTTGTGGGTAGTTCCAACTGTTGTAAAAGAACGTCAATATGTCTCAATTACGGTAAAAGAACGTCACTACGTTTCAACTAGTGTAAAAAACGTCAATACTTTTCAATTACTGTAAAAGAACGTCAATTTGTCTCAATTATGACAAAAGAACGTCAAAACGTTTCAACTGCTGTAAAAGAACGTCAATACGTTTCAACTAGGGTAAAAGAACGTCAATACGTCTCAACTACTGTAAAAAAATGTCAATACATCTCAACCACTGTAAATGAACGTCAATACGTCTCAACTACTGTAAAAGAACATCAATACCTTTCAACTACTGTAAAAGAACGTCAATACGTCTCAACTACTGTAAAAGAATCTCAACACGTTTCAACTACTGTAAAAGAACGTCAATATGTATCAACAACTGTGAAAGAACGTCAATACTTGAAATCAATTTATTGAATCAAGTTTGTCAATTATTTATTCGATGAAAGCTTGTCATTCAGTTGAAAAATTTCGTAAAGAAGAAGCTGACAACAAAAAGAGTTCAAGAAAATACATCCTTGAAGTGTTTCAAGATTTTTGAAAGTTTATTTCCATTATCAGTAAGTTCATTTTCATAACTTCATTACGATTGTAAAAATGTTTCACTCAGTACGATGCATTGATGAAGAATGCTCATCGTCTGCTGGTACATCATCAATAACATTACTGATGTGTTGCAATATTATAAGCAATATCAGCATCACTGCAAGCAATATCAGTATCACTACAAGCAATTTCAGCATCACTACAAGCAAAATCAGCATCACTACAAGCAACATCATCAGCAACGCCACTAGCAGCACCAGCAGCAAAATCCCACACCAGCACCACCAGCTGCAGTTTGAAGGCTGGTGCAAATTTCCGAAGCTGTTCTTATTTAATTTTTGCAAGTGATGGTGCACCACGTTGAGAAAAGTCAATGTTGAAGTAACGTCACACTCGCGTTGAATCGTGAGGATGTGCAACACAACTGCCGTGTTGCCCCCTTAGGTCATCATTTGATAATGACAAAGCAGAACGTAATAGTTGCCTTCACTTGATATCAATTTTTGGAGGATTTCATAGCACTATCAAAATAATGGTAGGATCTTCGTGATTATATCAATCAAATGATTTGATAAATAAAATATCAATGGAATGGCAATATTAGCACGAATAAATGGCGATTTAGTTATGATACGCTGTCAGTGGACGAAAAGGCCGGCCACTCCCTGGAGTCGGTGTGATGACCAAAGCAACGTGATAACGAACATGCTGAGATGAAGTTCTCTTAGTGAAGGTCATAAACTTCGCTGAGAAGAAACACCTAGTCAGAAACCTGTGAGTGATGGTCTTCGAGACAGGCTGGACAAATTGTCATTAGAGTCTATAAGAAACGTCGCAATAAGGAAGATGGTATCGTATGCGTATTCAATGGGGGCTCCTGTAGATGAATGTTTGTTCCATTCACACAAAGCGTAGGAAATTTTTATTTCACTATTTCAGATGCAGTAATCATACGTATGCACTTTACTAAAGATAAGTAGAGGAACGGAACAGATTATTATTCATAACCTCTTCCATCTACGAGCCGTGTTCCGAGCTTATGTCTACGCAGTTACTGCAGCTCTACATACAGTTGAATAGATGAAATATGACGATTTCTAGGAAATCTCACTTTTAGGATAAAAAGGAAAACTTGCATAGCTAGGAAAATCATGGTAAAAAAACAAACGTTTCGGATCATAAAAAATCCATCCCCAGTGTTCTGAAAAACAATAAGAAATAATTTTAATACTTTGACTTATTGTTTTTCAGAACACTGAGGATGGATTTTGTATGATCCGCAACGTTTGTTTTTTATCTAGATTTTCTTAGCTACATACAGTTGTTGCTGAACAGCACTTACTTCTGTAATGTAATAACATCCCTCCGCGTCCATGAAAGTTTACGCAAAGGGACAATTGTGAAATTATTTGTCGTCTTGTTTACCCTGCATGAAATATTCAGCATAAAAATGTTCAAAAGCCTTGCTAAAATGCATAAAGTTCAGAAAATGTCGCCGTAGTAATGAAAATGAACGGCGCACCAAATGATAATACAGCGAGGCGGAAATGAATTACGCTCTGTTCGTTGTCGGCCCGAGGGGCATGCTCGCATTTTTACGCATGCATTTGAAAAGCGTTAAAATAAGCTTTGAATTACTCTTTTTAGTTCATATTAAAGGACACTGCGACAACTTTTGTAGAAAAGGGCGTGGTGCTTTGTGTGATCTCTTGTTCACTTGAAGAATTATTCATTCGTGAACAATGAGAATAATTTCGAATTCAAAAGATGTCGCAGATGTAAATCGTTCAGCGTTGAATTTTACTCGGCATGTTAAAAAGACTAACGATTGAATTCATTGAGATTAAACTACATATCTGTACTTGTCTTCTGTGCAGAGGAGAGCTCACTTGAGTGTAAAATAATACTTTGCTCTCTCATCAACCATGCACGTAGTAGCAATTTTTGTCTAGTATTAATTTTGAGAACAATGGTTGCTTAAATTTAGAAATTTACGCTTCTTGAACTTTCAAAATTGATTTGTTTTCACAAGGTGTCTGCGCAAAACCTCATCCATATTTCTTTTGAACTCACCATACATTTACTCTTTGTTATTTTTATACTGACGAAGACTTCTAAGTAGAGTGAGAGATGGTTTTTTGCTGCTTGAGACATTTGAGGCGGCGTGTTCCACCATCGCACAAGTATCGGTGCTCCTGTCTCTCGGAGTTAGAAATCTATATCCATAATTTTGTGGAGACGATCATGACTATGCATTGTTTGTCAAACCTTCATTGTAAGCATGGCTTAAATGTAACTCCCCCCCCCCATAAATGAACAAAGACTGGCCATTTGAACAACAATTCCGTAAAAATTTTCATTTCATGAATTAAATTTTAACGCCATTTTTAGAACATCCGGGCTTAATGGGAAAACTTAAGTTATAATGACGCGAAAGTAGCTGATAATTTACCTATCTAATTCAGCTCTAATTTCTATATTTGCACCAGCAATAGCATCTCACTGCATGACGGCGCCAATGTGAGCTGTGGTCACAACTTTCAGCGAGTTCTCCGATTCTGGTAATTAGAACTCTCTTTGATTTCCAGACGGAAACTTTGCGCAATGAATGAAATTATTCAAGTTCTGCGGGCTGAGTTGGACAGAGAAGCTTCAAGAAGATCGTCTTAAAGTGGACAAGTTTACACCGAGAAATCGTTTACGAGCAGCCTTCACCCGGCGAGTACGACAACTTCCACCCCGAGTTGCTCGCACCACCTCGTGCAAGTTTTCTCGTTCTGCTGGTAACTGCGAAGTTAGCTTGATTAGCGTGCTGTGCTGCTGCTGCTTCGCTCAAAATATGATCTTATTCGCTTGGGATTTAACTGGAACAACCTTGCATGGAGTTCATATCATGCAGTCTTGGAGTGAGTATCTGGAGCAAAATACGGCCCATCAAAGTAACTTAAAGTGTTGGACTTTGAAAGTTAAAATCCTAGACTTCATGCTTGCCATTAAATGTTCCTTTGCTGTTTTATTCTTCACTGATGAAGAGAAAAGTTCCTAGAAGTTCTCAACATGATATTGTGCTGAGTTTAATCTCGACATATAGTTATTCTGTGTGCAGTTCATCACGTAAAAATAAGATGTTGTTGAATTTTTGATATGGCGCGAAATTCGCATAATTCCTGATGTAATTTGACATTATTCAAGTCCATTTGTGACATAATGTTGCATTTATTTTCACTACTCACGTAAAGACGGTCAACCTTTCTGGTTGTGTTTAGTGTTACTGTGGACGTAACTTTGGGAGGAAGTTAACAAAACTTTATTGCAGTGTTGTAAGCCTTCAATAAATGCGTTTAATGGATGACTGGTGCGTTCAAAATTACTGTGCTTAAAATATGAGAGATTCAATTTTGTTAGCAATAAGAAGAAACTTGGAAATAACAGTTTCAGAATTCATCGCTAATTTTTGCTGCATTAAAAAATGTTAGTATAATTCCATGCAAACAATGCTATGCAGTATTCGTAAAAATGATGATGCAGGATCAAAGACAATAAAATTTAAAAAGTTGTGATTGTGGATTCTTCGAATGAAGTTACGCCGATTTCAGGGCTATATGAATTGCATTATTTACTCGGTACTTATGTCATTTTGCGGCAAACATTCATTTGAAGTGCATATGTATTTAAATGTATGTGTATTCAGTCCCAATTCATGGTGCCGGCAGCGCGTTAACTGATTCCTTTATTTTATCTAAGCATTTTCTAATTCCCTCTTACAACTTTCATGTATTTTAACTCGTAAGTGAGACGCACGAGCTTGACGATCACGAGTAAGTTCGCGCACTCAGTCTTTGAAGTTTGAATGAAGATTTCCTACAATGACGAACAGCAGCTGCACACAGCACGACATCAAAGACACGATCGTCAGCACTGCATCATGCTGGTGCGCATACCTCGACTGCATCATGCTGGTACGCATGCCTCGAATGCATCATGCTTCTACGCATGCCTCGATTGCATCATGCTGGTACGCATGTCTCGGCTGCATCATGCTGGTGGTACGCATGCCTCGACTGTATCTGCCGGTTCGCATGTCTCGGCTGCATCATGCTGGTACGCATGCCTCGAATGCATCATGCTTCTACGCATGCCTCGATTGCATCATGCTGGTACGCATGTCTCGGCTGCATCATGCTGGTGGTACGCATGCCTCGACTATATCTGTTGGTTCGCATGTCTCGGCTGCATCATGCTGATACGCATGCCTCGACTGCATCATGCTGGTACGCATGCCTCGACTGTATCCTGCTGGTACGCATGCCTCGAATGCATCATGCTTCTACGCATGTCTCGATTGCATCATGCTGGTACGCATGTCTCGGCTGCATCATGCTGGTGGTACGCATGCCTCGATTGTATCTGCTGGTTCGCATGTCTCGGCTGCATCATGCTGGTACGCATGCCTCGACTGCATCATGCTGGTACGCATACCTCGACTGCATCATGCTGGTACGCCATTTTTCAAAATTTAACAGATTAAACTATTCCAATTTATTTATATTTATATCATATTCATCTGAATGACTTCAATCAAACTTTAATTCTGAACGTTAAGGGTTCAAATTGACTGTTCCTAAAATGACTGCAACAAAATCTGCAGACTTTGAAACGTTGTTTTCATACAGTTCGTTAGAAATGTATAAAATCAAGATTGAAACTCTAGGAATTGAAATTACATTTTGTTGAAACTGACCGAGCTGTGAGTTCTGGTGGTGTTATTTCATCACTATTTTGGGGTCTCTTTTTACCTGAGAGTGCAAGTTTTATGTTCCATTTAAACGTTGATCCTCTTGAAGCAATTTAGCATTTATTTGTGCACGCTATGAGCAGAGAGATCCTGCAACATTTTTACTAAGCGCCTACCATTCAACGTTTCGTTAAGCGGCTGAGGATGAAAGAGAAATCGACCCATGAAAATCCCTCTTCCGTTAAATGGATTCGAGCGAACGACTCTTCCTCTTTGGTAGCCTAGATACTCGGGTGCTTAAATCCCTGCATCGGACGCTCGAATGCTGATTAGTGCGGGATATTCTTGCGGGTGAGTGCGGCAAAAGGTGCGTTTTTGCGTCGCTGCTGCTACCGAGCCCGACATCCGCCCTTGCAGCCGCCAGCCAATAAAGTTTACATTTGCGGCAGATGCGGCGGGCGCGCGTCGCCGAGACACGTTGTACGCAACCGCAGACACTCAAGCGTCCCATCAAAGCTGGGATTATTCTGTTTTTATGTGTGCACAAAGCGCAGCTTTAATTCGACTTGCGTGAACCCAAATGATTTTTTCTGAGAGGTGTGAAAATATTCCTCTTGCCACCTTTGCTAACGTTAAAGGCCTTGAGAGTTGTTTTTGTGCTCGAGTTTTGTACGCATCACGTTTGAGTATTGGGATGCTTTTTGCCGCATGGTATGCAGAACCACACACTATACTTTTATAAGGCATTATGTGATACTAGTGCGCGCAGCCCGTCAAAAATGATGGGATTTGATATTTTTCTCGAATATATCTTCCAGATGTGGATGACAAACAAATTTATCCATCCTCATAAAGCCCGCGGTTAAAATATTCACGTACTTGTGCACTGGTGAAACTCGTATCACAGATACGGTCATTAAGTCTCCTTTAAGAGCGTCACAGACACACGAACCACCCAACCAACAAGCAACGACTGTGTATTGTTAAATGTATAATGGATGATCACTATTTTTACTCTATAGCATTGCTGCAGAGCCACAATTAAACTCATTTTCCCTTTCATCACTAACTTTTTCCTGCTTTATTTCATTCGGAGCGACTACAAAAGACATAAATACCAGAGTTAAACTAATGTCTGGCTTGCAATGAATGCAGTCGCTGAAACGCATCCCAGATTTAAAGCCTAAACAATCAGACTAATTAGCTCTGATTTAAAAAAATTTGCAAGTGTTTTTTCCTTTGAAAAATAGATTCTGAAATGTTCTTCGTAAGCATCGGAGAAGTTCAAAAGTCGTCCTCCACTTCAGAGGTTCTCATTTTTTGTCACTAGAAGTCGCTTTGAAGCTTTTTTAACTCCACGTGGCGCAGAATATCAGACCAACATAAATCAAATTTGTGCCTTAGTTCTGAACGTGTTCTAAGTAAATATTTTTGAAAACCAAATAAATCGGCACGTTGAGCGACAAAACTTCATAAAAGGCCTTAACTCATATGGGAATGTTGTTTTTAATGGTTTCTCGTTTATCTTAGCTTTGTTTCGATCTCTTTGCGTGGAAACTAAACAATTTAAATCCAATAATAGGGTACAAGTGTTCCTCAGCAGCTAAATCAATAATTGCTGTAATCTAGATTTCAATTCCCTAACTCACCAAAAACCTTAAGCAAAATTCGATTTCTAGCACAGAGATAAATATTTTCAGAGCCGCAATGTAGGTAAAAGCCTTTCAAACTCCTATTTGCAGTGCTTGTCAATCAGATCTCTCAGATAAACAATTGATTGATTGGATCCAATCCCATGCGAGGTTATCGAGTAACCAGGATAGGAATCCAATCATCAATCCTGGGTGACATAAGGCGAATCTCGGCAGGAAGATCAACGAGAAAGATGAACGTCGTCTATTTCGTGGCACTATTATCCCCATTTGCGAGTATAAGTTTTTTGCTATGCGTATTGTGCTTATGTGAGCAGCATCCTTAGATTTGAAATAATTTCTGTCATTTATTTATTGCTTTAAGAAATTCTATGAACGAGGTCCTTCACATACGAAGACCTAAATAGGACAGGATTTTTCATGCATTTATTCGTACGTGCGTGAATCCGAAATGAGTTTGAATTTCATGCCTCAACATGTGTGGAAGAGAGTATCGATGAGTAACTTCTCTGAATGGTATTGCAATGTAGGTTATATAAATTAAGTTAGTTTGCAGCAAAACCGTTAAATGAAAATTCTGCGTCATCAACGCTGCTGTCAACCGAGAATTTCAAGACCAAACTGTCAATTAAATCTGTCATTTCTTTATCAACATTTGTTTTTACTTAAAACTTTTAAAAACATTAGTTAGAATAAAACTGAACGTACGAGTTTTGTTTGGAAAAGAATTCTTTAGGATCTAAAGTGTGGAGTGCATGCAAATGGAATACGATAGGCCGTGTTCTCCATGAAAGACCGCTCAGTTGCTCAGTCATCGAGCAACTGATGAGCCTGCATGCAATTAAAAAAGGTATTTAGGAGTGTACGTGCACCAGTTGGTAGCTATTGACAGACAATTAAAAAGAAAATTGTTGTCATAATCGAATTTCAGTAGCCCATACTAGGACCACAATGCCATGTACTTACAAAAGGTATTTAAAACTACCTCTGTATCACCTGTGGTAAATAAATTGTTTGTTTAAATTGTTTAAAAATGTTCTTGCACCAGTTAGTTGCAAATAAAACACATTTCAAAGGAAAATTGTCGTCATAATCTGATTCCAATAGCATGATACACAATACCATGCAATTACAAAAGGTATTCATAAATTTTCACTCTCCAGTTGGTTTCAATTAACAGATATTTAAAAGAAAAATTGTTGTCATAATCTGATCTCAACAACACATACTACAACCACAATACTCTCAAAACCAACGCGTGGGCCACAAAGTCCGCTGCAGATATGGTCTCGAATTTAAAGAAGTTATATTTAGTGTTGGCTCGTAACGCGATCACTTTTGGCAGTGAACTTGAGGGGCCTCCTCCACTCTCTGGTGAGTGGCGACTAAATGAGTGGCCTTTCCCACTCTATGGTTAGCAGTGGTTGGATGGAGTGGCCTCTCACACAGTTTAGAGAGTGGCGATCACACCTCTTAAACTCTGAGGAGTAGCGATTGCATGGAGAGGTCTCACATGTGGCGATAATATCCACTTCATGCAATCGCCACTCCTTAGGGTGTAAGAGGTGTTTTCGCCGCTCTCTAAACTGTGTGAGAGGCCACGTGGCGAGAATATCAAGCGACATCTCTTACACTCTAAGGAGTGGCGATTACATGGAGTGACCTCCCTCGCTGAAGAGTGGCGATAACTCGGAGTGACATCTCTTGCACTCTAAGGAGTGGCGATTACATGGAGTGACCTCCCTCGCTGAAGAGTGACGATAACTCGGAGTGACATCTCTTGCACTCTAAGGAGTGGCGATTACATGGAGTGGTCTCCCCAACACTCTACATAGAGCCTAGCGACAGCGTGGAGTGGTAGAGTGCTTTCAGTGCTTGGAAGATTGTCGTGGTTGCTGAAGCTAGTTCTCCAGCAACTCCGAAAACAAAACACTCCAGACATACTTATGGCTCAGGTGTCCATTAACCTGAGCAGCGCAATGGCCATGCTTTAGTTCACCGGACTGGCGGTTAAAAATGGTGAATCTGATATTATTAAAAAGCTCTAGAATTCCATAAAGTATTTGGATAAACACTCTGGGTTTTCATTCGCATGAATTTTTCAAGCTTTCGAAAGTGTGTAGCAGTGCCTTTGAGTTGTTATTTTTATTTAAGTTTTTTTAGTCAGTCAACGTACATCAGTTTTTGGGTGAGTTGCTCATTTTAAGTTGTATGATGTGGTTTTGAAGCATTGTCAATGGATCACAATAATTACAGCAGTTAATTGGAAGGAATGAGCTGTGAGAAAACAGCTCCTCTTGTTGTTAAATTGAGCGTCGATTTATTTGTTGAAACAGATAGATTATTTTCATTGAAAATATTTTTGACTGGAGTTTTTTTTCCTGAAATAGAAGGATGAACTTTTGTATTAATATAAAACCGTGTTAACTTTACGCTGCTTATTTAGCAGCGTAAAACGATGACGTACTGCGCTTATTTAAACTTATAATGAGCATTCCGTTTTTGTCCCTCGTGAGAAAAATTTCATTTTCCACCTTTTGAAATAGGTTACTAAGAAACATTCGAAGTTTCAACGACTAAAACAGGTCAAAAATATGTAAGGATCAAAATATTAGGGCGTGTCAATCATATGTATAACCAAAAATATTAAAGCCTGTCGAAAATACGTATCAACAAATGTACTATAGCCTGTCAACAACATGTTTCACTTATGTGTCAACCTCATAATATTTGTGCATAAAAGCATTTAACATTAATATCCCATTTCAGCATGAACTCAGATCAACAACTCAGCGACAGCGTGACGCTCACATTACCGTTCTTAAGTCACCGCCACACAGCTGCTCACCAACACTCTGCAAACTGCGATTACGCAGAAATAGCGCCTAAGACGGGATGCTTTTTACCTCTTAACACCCGCGACGTCTTCGAATTTGACGGCAGCTGTCGTTAAAGCATCGCGACTTGACGGCTGTCTCAGTTGTGCTACGTTTGCAAAGAGATTTTCCAGCCTTAGGCACGGGAGACTCGCTGGAAAATTCTTCTAAGGCAATTTTGTTTCGGTCAACTTTGCTTCAAAGGAATGTGGAGCGTTTGTACGATCAATTTTCAGCTAACAAAATTGAACTTCTTGGTGCAAGAGCAAAATGTTTGAAATTAACAACGATGGAATTTACGGTGATGATGCGAAAAATTGATACCAAAAAATGTTTCCGAGAAAACGTACTCTTTAATCATAACTTACAGTGTGTTTTGATGCATGTAAGAACGAAACTGCTATGTACTGTCTTATATGTGTAGAGTTAATGACATGCAGAGTGATTAAGTAATCATTAAAATCCCGATCAAATCTGTGTGCATGTATTTCTACAAAGAGACGTGTCAAAAACCAGACAAAAAATACTAAATCATCCCCTCTTTCATAACAGCAAGAAATTGAAGCCCGAGAAAAACTTGCAAGGCCCACAATACAGCCGCTAAAGTTTGAAACAATGGTCTGGTGTCGGTGCGGCCAGTTGTGCTCGAGTGTCATTTCATTTGAACTCAAAACTTCGCTGCCTGTCGAATTGCTTCCGACGAGGACCAAAAAAATAAAATGCCTCTGATGAGTCAAGTTCAGCACTTCACCCCAATCTTCTTTTAAAGTTCTGATAATTCCCTGAACTTACTGAATCTGCGCAAAGGTGGAATATTGGATGATGATGAGGAAGTTATGGCAGCACAGCTGTAGAGTATACTGTACAATATCTGAATCTGGAACAATACTGAAGTTATTTGTACTCGAAGTTCCTATGTGTTGTATTACGTGTTCGTGTTGCATGAGCTCGAAGCATGATAACCTGCAAGCAATTTTTATTGAAACCGTTGATCAATACCTCAGTAAGTTGATAAATGCAACAGATCTATTACGAAATTCAACCTACTCCTGCTTCACGCAGACTAATTTCGTAAAACGCTGAAACTGTAACGCTGAAAAAAATTATGAGAAGAAGTGAAATGCCCCATAAATCAAAAAATGTTTGCAAAAATTCCAAATTGTTCTTCACAATTCATAGAATCAGGATTTCCGGTATTTCCCCACAGGTATTTGAAAAATACAACAAGAACTTTCGGGAGGGAAGCGTGCGGATGTAATTAATCGTGCACTTGCAAAAAGGAAATGCTACAAAGTTCAACATCGACTTCTATTTTCTTGATCTCCGTTTTGAAATTTGGATCTGAATCGTCTTCGTTCAAATTAAAACTGTTTGTTTTTTAATTCAAATGCTGCAAATGGATCGCGCGTTAGGCTGCCCCCCAGAACTTCATTTGATGGATATTTGAAAATAAAATCTGCTCCTACGCCAATTGGAATGTAAAATTCGAACCAATTTTGTTTCTACTTAATTGAAAGCGAACACTTAATTGAATGCATTTTCAAAATAAAATCTCCCCTATTCGAAACTACGAATAGTGCACTCTCTTGTTTTTAATTTTAATATGTTTAAAAACTTCAATGATAGTATCATGTCAATCGTTGTTTTCGAGTTTTGAAGGAAAATTTCTTAAAATCTCAAGTTAATAACTCGAGTGATAATGAGGTGAAAAACTCCTACACAATACTTCAATTCTGCCGTACTCTCACCCTTCACGAGACCCTCACTCTTCACGATACCCTCACATCATGTTCTACTCCCACACTCCAGTAGCCGCTCACACCTCCAGACCCTCACATTTTGCTCTACTCCCACACTCCAGTAGCTGCTCACACCTCCAGACCCTCACATTTTGCTCTACTCCCACACCCCAGCAGCTGCTCACACCACCAGACCCTCACATTTTGCTCTACTCCCACACTCCAGTAGCTGCTCACACCTCCAGACCCTCACATTTTGCTCTACTCCCACTCTCCAGTAGCTGCTCACACCTCCAGACCCTCACATTTTGCTCAACTCCCACACTCCAGCAGCTGCTCACACCTCCAGACCCTCACAAGTTGCTCTACTCCCACACTCCAGTAGCTGCTCACACCTCCAGACCCTCACAATTTGCTCTACTCCCACACTCCAGTAGCTGCTCACACCTCCAGACCCTCACAATTTGCTCTACTCCCACACTCCAGCAGCTGCTCACACCACCAGACCCTCACAATTTGCTCTACTCCCACACTCCAGCAGCTGCTCACACCTCCAGACCAGGTTTATCACACGCCACACAAAGAGAAGGCTGTCGGCTCCAGGAGATATGGGCGAGCTCGTGTTCTTCGGAGCTTGAAAGTTTACAGAGCTCCTTCCTGTGGTTTCTGAAGAATGAGCGCTGACACGTATTGATCGAGCTGGAATTAATGTTCGAGCTGTGACATGCTGCTCTGTTCAGTATCCATGACGGAAATGACGAGTTTTCAGCGCCTAATGAGATTGACATGGTTTCACGTTTAAGTATTGACTTACTCACATGCTAAGTTTTGGTTAGATTGTCCTTGGAAATGTTTTTAGCGCATAAGGAATAAATATTGACGAATTTGTGGCCGTAAGGCTGTTGGTGGTTGTGTTTTGGAAGTTTTCATGAGGCAACTACTAGGATATCAAAACTCCAAGTATGCATTGTTAGACCCATCATTCTTAATTCTATGATGAAGTAAATCGTTCTTTGATTTACTTTCATCGTCTAAGAGGAATTTTTAACTGACTTTTCCTTCTTTTTTCTTCCGTTCTGCGGGAAGAATTTTACTTTCAACTGCACTCTGTCTTCTGGAAATAGTCCAGTGAACATTGTTGATTGACCTAACGTGTTCTTTGAAAATACTAAAGCTCAGCTTGGAAGTTTAAAAACTTTGTTTGTGTCCAAAATATTCATGCTCTTCAACATTCATCACCACTTAAGATTTCATCCCTTCTATCCTTCAAGGCTAAAGATATTTTTATTTGACAGAACATAAATTTATTTTGATATAGATGCACGCGTTTTTGAGCACCTCATGCAAATGAAGTATTCAATACAGATGACACTGTGTGTCAAATAAAAGCGAAAAAGTTATATTTTTTTCGAGTGAAATCTCTCGCTTGTAAGAATTTCCACACCAATGTAAGGCTACAATATGTATGATTTGCTTATTTTAAGCACAATTAAAAATAAACATCATTGTATTAATCATTGTTTATACGCGAAGTTCTTCGTTCGAAACAACTCTAAAATGAAGTGCAATCCCCACATGTCATTTTGACCGTCAGTTGTCCCACATGCTAACCAGAACTCTGCACATTTGTGTGTCACATTGGGATACATAAACAAGACATCCTTATTTGCGGACATCGCTTCACCAACATCAAAGAAAAAACGCCCACTCAACGGAGATGTCAAACTGTTCTCGTGCATTCTCAAGCGTAATACCCGTGCATCATTTCAGCGGAGGAAACAAGACGCCCGTAAAAACGAGCGCACTTGCGCTGTTACCAGAGGTTCGCGTCGCCGCAAGCTGGCCACCATTTGGCAAAGCACCTTCATCGTACGAGCGGTCGTTGCCGCTCGTCAACTCGAGAATCATGTTGGTGTAACTTAGCCCAGCGGGCCTCTGGCCTTCATAAAAACTTAATTAATTGGGTAAATGTATTGCTCGTGCAGACAAGCGTGCTCGGAATATGCATGAACAGAGCGGAGAAGGCGACGTCACCGACGTGCGTGGGACGATGTTTTGAGATCGAGTGCACGGCCGCGTAATTGGGACCGTGATGAACAGTTGAGCTATCTGGGGCTCCCAAAGTGTTGAAGCATGACGCCAATTAACTGTGTCAACCGTGAACCTGATGACGGGTTACTGTGATTAATGAAATTTTAAACAAAGAGAAAGGTCGTACGAAGTTTACCTCCAATCAACGCAATGCGCCCGCGACCAATTAGCTGCGCCCATCATACACGAGCTTAATTCATTTTACTGCTGACGTAAAAAATTGTCCAAGAAAACTTGAACTGCGAGCTGCAAGTGTGATATTAATTAGTACAGTCAACTACCATTGTACGAAATGATTCTTTATTTATACTTGTTAAAATTCAAATAAGCAGCCTCGAGGCTGCGTCGAGTAGTTTTTCGGTTGAGTGATCATTCTGGCAAGAGAAGGAGACTTTGAAACAAACTCACTCCCGCGAATGTCATTTTCTCGTTCCCTTATTACCGGAAAGTTATGGCTCTTCTCCTGGTAATGAGATCAACTTTATTTGAGCTGCTCCTTAACGAGACAATATTGCAGAACAAGTTATTCTTCAACTCGGCTACAAATTGCTATCTTTGTTTATTGAAGTGGGCTCGTCGGAACTGAAGGAATTTGAGCGAGAGGATTTTTAACTTGTAAGATGGTTTTCGCAAAGTAACCATTTCAGCCATTACTAAAGAGGAAGAATTTTCATAGAATTTCAGCATATTTTGCCATCAAAGATTCATACCAATCACCAATTTTCCTCGTAGTAGTCGTTAGTCACTCTACTGAATCCCACCAACACTGTGATCACAAGATTTGACGTGTGATCATTGAAAGTATTGTTCATTTTTAGTGCGTTTTAAATGGGGAACTGTGAAGGAAAAATTAGCTAAATTTCTTGTCAAAATTTGGCAACATTTTTTATTCTAGCTCAGTAACAGAACAGCTTTGGACTTCCAAGGTATCGATTATGAATTTGGAAGAGATATGATGAAATTTTATGCATATGTTATGAAAACATTGGTGCTCATTGATGTAAAACCAAATATTTTAAATGAGCACAATGGAAGGCAGATTATTACCTCTTGAGCTATTTACCAAATTGATGTCAGTACACAAAAATGTGCTTGACTTCAAAGAGCCTCAGTATATTTCGTTTCTCATACCTATTTTAGCTCTGAAAAATGGTAACTAACTTATATTTTCAGAGCATTAAAAATGATTTTTATTGAAATCAATCATGGACCACAGAACAAGACTCACAGACACACTCTCGTCTCATTGAGACCGAGTCTCATTCTCATATTGTTTGTATTGGCTCAAGTTTGAACAGATTTTCAAGTAAGCCAACGGTTTTCAAAGTGGATGACTAATCTTTCTTCGGTTCCATGCTGTCCTTTTTTTTAGCCCGCATTACTTTCTTCTTAAACTATATTACGTTTCATCAGTGTCCTTCAATTTTGTTGTTTTTATCGTTATCTCTTCGTTTTGCCAGCAATTAAGTCTTTAGTATAAAATAGGTTTAGTTTAGATAGTCCTTCTTTGTTTGTAATTAAATTATTTTTGTGCTAGCTGGCCGGATTTTCTCAGTCTACACGGTAGATTTAGATGTAAGTGAAATGAATTTTGTGGCATAATGTGTTTTCAAATTTCATCTGATATATAGATCCCAAAAATTAATAATAAAGTATGTTTTCTCACTTAACTAAAGCTGACATTGATAATAAAAATTGTTCTTTCCAATTTTTCAGTTTCATCCCCGGCCCGCTCAAACATAAGATAATTCATTCCAAAGTTTTCAGCATCTAATTTCTCGGCAGACAACTTTTTCCTTCGAGTTTCAATTTTTGGCTCCAGCCGACTATAGTCGGTTTGTCAAAGTTACGACACCGTTCTAAATGCTCTACGTTTACTTTGAGCTGCAGTATTACATTTGTACACGAGGCGGAAAATTATGACGTACATTAATGAACAGACCAATCGTGACATGCATTGGATGACGTACTTCTTTAAGAAATCGACAAATAATTCACTTCCAGTCACGAAAATTTCAATTTATGTAAATTTCCACGTTACCTTTACATTTTTATCACTTCGAGTTTTTTGACTGTTTTTAATAATTGAAAACCACAATTACGAGCGTTGGAAACCCATGGCATGAAGCACGTATTAAAAAGAGCCATGAAGGACTTAGGAGACCAGTTTTCAGGCGATCCTCGTGAGGGCCGCGGTCACAAAAATATTTTCGGCCCTAAAATGTGATCAACATCTCGCGTTGTGGTACTGGTCACCGTGGGAGGACGGGACGAGGGAGGTCTTTACAATTTATGATATACTTTTGATATTACTGATATTATTGCAGAGTTCATGAATCAAAGTGGTTGGAAGGGTATGAGAGATTTTTACAATTTTTGATGCGCTTTCGATTTTCCTGATATTATTGTAGTGCTCTTTGATTGAGAGATATGTTAAATTTTCAAAATATTTCAAATTACTTGCTTTCCATTTCTGAACTTTGTACCCTTTGAATGCTACGTAAAGAAGTGCTTATTGTCGCTCCTGTATTTAGAATTAAAACTCGATGAACTCGTGTAAAAACAATAAGAGAGCAACATAATCCACGCAAAATGTGCTTCTCGGGATTATTATATTAATGAAGTGATTTATGTTACTGTTTTTTGTTGTTTCAAAGTCAAACAGAAATGATCTAAAGATGTTGACCTGCAGACCTTCAAAAACAAATGACCTCCTCCGCTGAATGTCTAACAAAGAGAGTTTTTGCTGAGTGTTTGCCTCGTTGAAATGAGTTCAGTAAAATCATTAAACTGACTACACAATAGTAAGTGAAGTTTTTCGGTTCGGTATACGAAGAAGTAATTATACGCCAACGAGCAATTTTCTGGAAATCAAATTTCGAAAGCAGAAAATTGTTAATTGAAAGTGACATTTATTATCCGTAGAGTTTTGTCATTTGCAGTTGGTTGTCTGTCACCTTGAAAATAGTTGTGAGAATTCGAAGCCGTTCATTCTTCACTTTATCCAAGAAATAGAAACTAATGTGATAAATGTTGATGCACTTCTTACATTCTAAAAAGTTCGAGGAATTACCGTAGGAGCCATCAATGACTGGACAAATTCAGTAGTTTGCAAAGTGCAGGAAATTTTTCAATGCGAGGCAACATGGCAACACGTGATGGTATGAAGATAAATTTTTCAGCGATTTCATAACTTTAAAAAATGCCTTTGACATGCTGGCCATTTCAGCTCAGTGAGAACAGTAGATGTTGAAAGCAGTGAGTGCAATGAAATAATTATAATTATACCTACTGATTTTGATATTTTCTATCATAACGCACACGTGAGATAGCAAGAGTGTGAATTGAAAATTTTCACTTCATTTCAGATATCGCTCCCATGGGCCCTCAGACTTTCACGAGTAATTTTGGCTTGTTTCACGCTTCAGAATTGAGGGTCAAAGTAAGGCACCTTCAGATCTATCAGAGCTGAACCATCATCAGCCACCTGACCCAAACTGTGACTCGTGTTCGTGATTTGTGTCTTGCCTTGACATGGGCGCATTAAAGAAATTCTTGAATCAGCTAGCATTGGCAGGTTACTGAGTAGGCTGTGTCGAACTGGCCTGAGGCAAAATATATAGACAGTTTATTGTGCTCGACGGTTTAATTTTACTTATTTCGTAATGTTAGCTACTTGTGGGCTTAATCCTTCGTATTTTTATGCACATTGCAGGCTTAATGTGAAAGTCAAATTTTAAATTTGTATGAGCTCACAATGAAGATCAAGTATGTGCAATTAACGGCTGCAATAGAAGCGTATTGCGTCAAGGATGAGGGGATTAACGAAACAAAAAGAAAAAACTACACTTTTTATTCTAGTTCTATTAAAGTAGAAGTAATATCAAATGACTTCTCCTTAATGTAAATATAACCTAATGACTTAATGTAGAACAAATATCAAATTCAGCAGTTCGAGTCTCTTAACAGTCACTCTATTATCAATTCACTAGAGAAATCTAAAGCATGAGAGCAGCAATGCAGTCTAGCACAACTACACATCAGAAGTTCAGCGTGCACGAGAAGCTCACCGTATCATCAGCAGCAGCCCACACTGAAAAGCTATTGTGCAGAAGCTCAACACTCAAACACTCACATCAGAACTACGAGCTGGAGTTGGAGATCCCATGGCGCACATCGACAGAATTTCGCTTCAAGTTTGTTACAGGAGGGGGAGAAGTTGTATGAACAGGGGGCGTAGTTCCATACAGTTTGCCTAGCAGTAGCGGTGCGTCTGGTAATGCAAGCTCCTCTAAGTCCACGTGATTACCCTACGCGTAGACACGTGACTAGTCAATTAAGATGATCTTACGTTAATCTTTCCGCCGAGACGACGTAAGTAGTTTGAAAATCAGTATCCAGTCGTTCAGTTGCGCAGTAGCCAAGTCAATTCAGACAATCTTACGATAACCGTAGCGCTGCGACGACGTAAACGGTTTTTTGCCTTCGTCGCTTATATTCGCAGTAATCAAGTGAGCTTAGATGATCTTACGCTAACTGTTGCGCTGCGACGGTGCAAATGGTTCCTCGTACCCAGTCACTTATGGTCAAGTCAACTTAGATGATCTTACGCTAACTGCTGCGCTGCGACGGTGCAAATGGTTACTCGCGCCCAGTCACTTATTTGCTGCATGAACTGCGCCCCGCAGTTAATTATGCGTCAGTTCAGGCAAACTCAGCTCCATCAGGCCGACCTTTAGAGTCCATTACAGGAGGCGAAGCTCTCGTTTCCTTCTGCTTCTTCGTTGTCTTGGCGCAAACAGCTCCTAATGAATTAGGCCGGGCGCCTCTTCTGATGGGGAGTGGGCGTATCTTCAAATATGTTCGTCTTGTTCACGGATATAAGGATTTTCTGTGAAATTCTGGAATGGTGAATATATAACCGTTTAATGTTTAAACGTTTCTTATTTTAACCTCAACGTTAAATGCAGGTGAAATAATTAAAGTTTTTTATTTTAAATAACAATGTTTAACCATTTGAAAAAGTTGGGTTCGTACCGAGTCATTACATGATGTAAATGAGGTTTTATTTGCAAGTTTTGCTGAAGGACAATGCAGCGTGCCAATTACGTCATGGAATCTCTCATATAAAAATTAAACTTTAATATCTCTGTCGATAATAATTATATTTTTGGTACTGCTTATACTTTCCAATTAAGAGCTCAAATGTTTATCAACTCTCAAATGTTTATGAGCAAAGAAATTTAATTGAATATTAGAGACAGCTGAACTTTTTATGTTTTATTTAAAGAAACCGAAACCGAGGAGCTGCTGTGTTGCCATCAAGCGTCCGTAAGCAAAATTGAAAAAAATTACCTGTTTTATGTGAGGGAAGAGAGGCAACACTCGCTCTTTGAAACCTAATGTGATTTTACAGACAAGGCTTCTCAACTTCAGTGGAGGTAAAGCAAATCAACTAGATCTAAAATAGAATTTATTCGAAATAAGTTCAATTTCAGTTTTTCTTTAAAATCATATTTCGATGTACTCAACTACAATAAACAGCTCAAATTTTCAACAAACTTTTCAACCGTTTAGAAACTGCTGATCACCCGAGTATTCTCTACAATTCCCATGTATGACACGTCGGGTCTTGTTCTGACTCAAAAAAGGACCAAATTAGGAAGATCTTGAGACTTTGTAACATATTTTAGTGATGCAACTCGTCTCCAGGCCTCTCTTCCGTCATGAAAACAGAAATAATCAAAAATGATGATAAATATTATCACTGTTCAGCGTGCTTAGCCTTCTCATCAAACGGCATCAATGTCTGTGTTTTCTGTGAGAAATGTAGACTAATTACCTAAACTTAAATTTGATGCACGCAAAAGTCATGCTGAATTAGGACACAAAAGACGTTTGCTCAGTAAACTAATTAGTCCTTGCACTGCATCAGCGTCTGCAGTGCAGTGAAACTAATTTTACTGCATTCAATGCGACCCAAAAACCTATAGCAACATGTGGCCTAAAGATCACGAAATCATCCACTCCTTCCATAAATCATCCACACCTTCCATAAATCATCCACACCTTCCATAAATCATCCACACCTTCCATAAATCATCCACACCTTCCATAAATCATCCAAACTTTCCATAAGTTTTCCACATATTCCATAAATCATCCAAACTTTCCGTAAACCATCCACACCTTCCACAAATTCCGCACACCCCTCTTTCCGGGGGGATAAATAATAAGATTACGACGGATGGTGTTTCTGGAAATTCATTTTTACGCAGCGCCATTAGGGCTTTTGTGAATTACCCGATGATGAATTCAGAGCAATGTTCGAAGCATCGCCTTTTGAGCAGACCTCCAATGAATATGTTTAGCATGCGATCGCCAGCGGCGGTACAAGTAATTATTGAACTGTCGGCACCGTCGCATCCCCTGCAAGGGGTGAAGAGTGCATGGGTGTGAGAGGTGTGGGGGTGAAGGGGGCCTGAATGTGAGAGGTGTGGGGGTGAAGGGGGCCTGAATGTGAGAGGTGTGGGGGTGAAGAGTGTCTGAATGTGAGAGG
>JACJUY010002538.1:39103-52228 GCA_014220935.1 Platorchestia sp. MABIK | reverse complement strand
TGAAGGGTGTCTGAATGTGAGAGGTGTGGGGGTGAAGGGTGTCTGAATGTGAGAGGTGTGGGGGTGAAGGGTGTCTGAATGTGAGAGGTGTGACGGTGAAGGGTGCATGAATGTGACAGGTGTGAGGGTGAAAGGTGCCTGAATGTGAGAGGTGTGAGGGTGAAGGGTGCATGAATGTGACAGGTGTGAGGGTGAAAGATGCCTGAATGTGACAGGTGTGAGGGTGAAAGATGCCTGAATGTGACAGGTGTGAGGGTGGAAGATGCCTGAATGTGAGAGGTGTGAGGGTGAAAGATGCATGAATGTGAGAGGTGTGAGGGTGAAAGATGCCTGAATGTGAGAGGTGTGGGGGTGAAAGATGCATGAATGTGAGAGGTGTGAGGGTGAAAGAGGCCTGAATGTGACAGGTGTGAGGGTGAAAGATGCCTGAATGTGACAGGTGTGAGGATGAAGGGTGTCTGAATGTGAGAGGTGTGGGGGTGAAGGGTGTCTGAATGTGACTGGTGTGAGGGTGAAAGATGCCTGAATGTGACAGGTGTGAGAGTGAAAGATGCCTGAATGTGAGAGGTGTGAGGGTAAAGGGTACATGAATGTGAGAAGTGTAAGGATGCGGTTAGACAGTAGAGTACAGCACCATAACTCAGGAATTTGTTTCTCATAATGTCCAATCATCATACCTTTTAGATTAGAATATGTGGTGTTGCAATCATCAATGCAAGCGCTCTTCATGCCTTGATAACTTTGCAATTAAATAAACTTTTCTCCAAGTTTTTAGATCGTAGAATCCCAATGAATGCCGAAACGTTCGAGGTTTGGAAATTGTGTGAGCGACATGCACCTAAGTTTCCAAAGTCGTAACACTGCTCTACGCCTCAGCTCGGTTCATTAGTGTTAGTGGTCTTTGTTTTTCATTTTCTCTCGGCCAGAACACAAGTTAAGAACCACTTGCAGGCGTGACTGATGACCCTCCTTGACAGGCAGGCGCGAATTTTTTTGTGGAGTTTGAATCTATGAACCCAAAAGCCCTAGAGTTCAATGCTGTTCGGTCGTTCTTACTGGAATTTATTTATCTGAGCGTGGCAGGGCAATTGTTGTTGTCTGAAACCATGGCAGGCTCAAGTCTCGGTCCTTGTAATTGTTGAAATGCTTTATTGATGTGAACTGAGAATATTGAATACAGCATGTGATGCAGTGAGCTGAGAGCACAGCCACGCACCTCACCAGACAGCACAAAATGCTTTTGTTTACAGCATTCAAATTTGAGAATATTGCAATTCATCCAATCTTGTTCTCAGCAACTTTTGCTAACCTTGGTTTTTCGCTAATCTGGTGAGGTAGAAGAGAAGTTTGGGCATGACAAAGAGATCACTGGCGTGGGAGGAGAGTCTAAAAGGGAGTGGGTGGCCCAGAAAACAATCTCCTTCGAGAGAAAGGTTACTTCGAATGCTTTGAATAATGAGAAGAAGAACACAGAGTTGTGCAAGAGGCGATGCGTCGTACAAAAATAAACGAAGTAGATGCGTAGAAAAATGTATTGTTGAAAATAAACATATACGACAAAAATATACGATGGGTTAGTACTACATACATTGCTCGATACTTTGAGCATGTGGCAGGAGTTGTGATCAGGTAAGGGCTAGGGCTAGAGCACAATGCGAGGTGGTGTAGTTCTTCCGAAGCAGATAGCCATTGCTTCTATTATCCCATTGTAAATATACGATCACTAAAATTAGTTCTATAAGACATATTGACGCAAAAAGTTTCTTTGTTGGTAAGATTGATATGATTCAAATTGTAACAGCTGTCTTATACATTAGATAGTTCACTTAAGTCGGAAACGAAGCGTGAAGTTACCTTAACAACAGCGTCCAACAATTTCTGTCATCAATACATAGCGTGTAATAACCATATTGGATCTCGTTCACAGCAAGAGCAGAGGCCTCTAGGATTTCTTTTCATAGGCATATGCATCCTTGAGGACTTCTCTGACGTATTAATCTCTTCAAAAACACCCTCATGGATTAACCTCACTTAACTCTCTCATAAATGCGTCTCACTAAGTCCTTTTTAACTCCTTCCATTCTCCCCTTAGCTTGTCTCACTAGATAGTTTTCCTAATTTCCTTTACCTGTAATCTCCCTAAAACCCCCCATTTTTCCCTTTCATCCTTCCCAAAATGTCTCTTCTACATACTCGTATATTTTCCCTAAATCCAATTTATCTTTCCCTCTAATCCTCCCCTAAATGCCTCTTCTACATATAATCCCCCTAAATCCCATTAATCTTTCCCTCTAATCCTCCCCTAAATGCCTCTTCTACATACAATCCCCCTAAAACCCACCAATCTTTCCTTCTAATCCTCCCCTAAATGTACCTGCACTAATTCCATTCACTAATTTCCCCTCCTTCAATTCCGCCGTCTCAAATCTACATTTTGAATTCCCTTTAGAAATTCTCTTCTCCAATTTCCCCCTCAAATCTAATTGCCCTCTATAATTGCTCTTCTCAAATCCCTCTCTCTAATTCCCCTCGGTAATCCCCTCTCACATTGTCCTCTCTCGCCTGTGCCTCACGCAACGTGAAGGTAACATATCCTCGTGTTACGCTTGTTGTTTTATTGCGTGCAACACGGCTTCACTTAGGTCAAATAAATTTCATATGAATACTGAATAATACTAACGAACACCAATATAACCATCAACAATAATATATATCAGTAAGTTATTCATATATATATAAATATATTTACAAATAAATATAATGCGAATGTCGATTATAACGAATGTGAATAATAATAACAAATATACTGACCTCCCCGGATAAAAAATGGCGACCCGTGATTTTTCGAGCTCTAGTTATTTACTACGTTTTTCAATCGGCTTTCATAATTGACCAAAATTGAGGCTATATGCCAGTACTGAACAGGCGTCAGTCTTCAGTCGGATCTGGTAATGTTTCGACTTTGCAAATTAGATGGATTCTCCAATAGCTTTAAAATAAAGAGAAGGCAAGACCAAACGAGTGAAAAGTTATTCTAGTAAAAAGGAACGTTTCGAGTTAACCCTCCTCGTCAGCCGAGAAATTCAGAAAAAATATACAGTTCACGAGTTTAAGCTTTCACAAGAAAGAAAATTGGAGTTTTTCTTATAAAAAACGCTTGAAAGAAACAAAATCTAATTTTGTTATAGCCGAAAATATTTAATGGACATAGACGTTGTTCGTTGTTCAGGGACGAACATTTTATCCCAAAAATTTAACAATCTTTGTTCATTTTTAAAACCCAACCGTCCCTCAACCACCAGCAAAGATGTAAACTTATTTCCTACTTGTTCCACAACGATTGGACGAAAGCAAGACGTCTTAAAATGCCAAAAAGTGTTTATGGCATTTGGTCGGGCTATGGGACACTGAGTGTAGGATATAGCGAAATTCTCTGATTTTTCATGCGATGCAAATATTTAGAAATTTATGATTTTCCTTTTTTGCTTATATTTCACATTTAATTGCTTATATTTATAAATTTATAGATGTGTTAACATATATATGTATATTTAAATGAGCTGTCCACTGCTGTGAAGGTCTACAAACAACGGAAATAATTCGGGACACACGGGCACCTCAAAGCAAAAATTGAGCTGAGAGATAATTTTAACCAAAAAAAGGACCCCCGCCGAGTGTCCTGTGTTGTAGACCGAAATCGCCTGGCATCAAGGACGGAACTACCGTGAAATATCAATGATTGCTCTTCTCCTGGTGTTATAGCATGTACTCTTCGTAGGGAGGAGTTCACTGCTTTTCCCCACGTGCTCTTCAGTGCTCTTCCCTTCGTGCTCTTCAGTGCTCTTCCCAACGTGCTCTTCAGTGCACTTCCCTGCGTGCTCTTCAGGGCTCTTCCCTACGTGCTCTTCAGTGCTCTTCCCTACGTGCTCTTCAGGGCTCTTCCCTACGTGCTCTTCAGGGCTCTTCCCTACGTGCTCTTCAGGGCTCTTCCCTACGTGCTCTTCAGGGCTCTTCCCTACGTGCTCTTCAGTGCACTTCCCTGCGTGCTCTTCAGTGCTTTTCCCTAAGTGCTCTTCAGTGCACTTCCCTACGTGCTCTTCAGTGCACTTCCCTACGTGCTCTTCAGTGCTTTTCCCTAAAAATGCATTGCTCTCCTGCTACGTGGAGATGCAAATGAGCTCTCCATAATTTGATCTGCCCTCATGTATCAGTTGGCTCTTGTATCTTATTATTTACGCAGAGTTTTGTCGAGTTTTCTTGTTCTCATGCAATTGTCAGGCTTTTTTGTTGGGTTAGTTGCAATTGTAAACTGTACGAAGGGGCAAAAATGGTTAAGGGTATCTATTTTCGAGCCTTGTGGAATCCTAGTCGTTTCAAATTCAAGGGATAATGATAGATGCTTTTTTTGAACTTGCAAAGACGAAAAATTTGTTTGACATATTTTGAACACAAGTTATAAAGGAATTACTTTCGTGTGGATAGAATTAGTTGAAAAATGCGCACGAACTAAAAAAATGCGGACAGTTGTAAAAAATATATAAAAAGATCTGTTGAGTCCATATAAAACAATTAAAGTTTGTTTTTTGCTTCAAAACTGCGAAGGTGATACGTATTGTGCTGCGCCAAAAGACATGTTCCCAGACTTCAGAGATTAACACGTGGAAGTATTTGTGAAAAAAATTTCGATACCAAAGGCCACAGTTCGTTGCACAAAATTGACCACATCCACAACGGCAGGGCGTTGTTGTGTTAAATATCAGGAATTTAGTTGCGGACGAAATATTCACGAGATTCATCACTAAACTTTAAGGCCATTCGCGAGTAACAAAAATAATTTAATACCTCTACCGTAACCCCACTACACAAGAGAAGAAGAAGAATGCACGTGAGCTTCACAAGTAGATTCAATGTTCGTTTTAAAATTTAAGGTGAAATGACGGCACCCTGTTCTATGAAGTGCCCAGGAAATGACGGCACCCTGTTCTATGAAGTGCCCAGGAAATGACGGCACCCTGTTCTATGAAGTGCCCAGGAAATGACGGCACCCTGTTCTATGAAGTGCCCAGGAAAGTATGAATTTTCAAGTATCCCCACTGGGGGACATGAAAATACTGGAAGTCCATCATAGCAGCTTTAACTCGAAAACGTATTCTAATTGCTTAGTTCATGCCGGTTTTTCAGAAATCTTTCGAAATTACAAGCCTATGTGTGAATCTGACGTTTCAAATCTTAGTTATCGACTATTTTTTTCAACAAACCCATTGTTTTCACCTCCTCAACGAGTAAAAGCTCTTGAGAACGTCTATTCTAGCGTCTCTGCAGATGTCAAACTAACTTCAGTTGTCACACATACGCGGAAGGGCTCTCAAATCTATCACACAATGAAAGCAAGAGCAGAATTGCCCTGCTGGGCTACGTTTGAAGTTCCGCTGCCACCTGAAAGCAATACAGCGTAACGGGTGACGCAGAGCCCCGGTAGAAGAAACAAGATAGGGTCCAACCAGTCTTTTTTCTTCAACCATGGGGCAATGCTAACTTCATGGCAACTAACCGATAGCAGCGCTCATATTGCATCTGGCAACACTGCTACCTCCAAATGAACCCCCCTCCCCAAAGAAATTACTCTAACTTGTTTCCTCTACCGTGCACAGAGCCAAGCTCATGTCGAGCCGGCGAATACGATCTTCAAGAGGGCCGTCCACAGGAACATTTCACGCCCACGTTGACCTTCCGACAAACTCTCAGAAGCCGAGCGACGAACATCACGCTTCCGGCCCGAAAATTCTTGGCGAAAAACTTCAAGTGATTTTGCTGGACGGAAGAATGTGCAAGTTTATGTTGGGTGTCAAAAGAAAGTGAGATGAGATTTGATGAAATATTTTGAATTCCGGGATCTCTGAAGTGTTGTTTAAAAAAATAATGTGACTGACAATTTTCTCAGAAATAATTCATTACTTTCTTTTTGTAGCTTGCAATGAACTCTTCACTACGGCTATTTAAAGCACAACTAAATATTGAAAACTACAACTTCAAGCAAACTTTCAGATGAGTTCATAAGTCGTGAGTATGAGCTGTTAAAGAAAAGAGAAGTAAACAAGTCTGGTAGTTTTGTGCAGTGAATGTAAACATCACAATTATTTGACCTTAATCTTGCAAGCTTCATATCCAGCAATTGAGAAATTCATGCCTAGTTACGTCTACCTTATTTGCCACTGAATCTTATTCTAGTGTATTAGGTGACAACCACTAACGCACTAGTGTATTCAGCTGCTGAGGTGCACATGTTCAGCTGCTGAGGTGAACATGTTCAGCTGCTGAGGGGCACACGTTCAGCTGCTGAGGTGCACATGTTCAGCTGCTGATGTGCACATGTTCAGCTGCTGAGGTGCACATGTTCAGCTGTTGAGAGGCACACGTTCAGCTGCTGAGGTGCACATGTTCAGCTGTTGAGGTGCGCATGTCCAGCTGCTGAGGGGCACACGTTCAGCTGCTTAGGTGAACATATTCATCTTTCCCCTCGCTAAGAGAATTCTGCAGGCATGTCAACCTCCGCGCGTGTACATGTTCACAACAACAACACAAATTTGGCCCCAGAATTGCATATTCCTGAAGTGAAATCACACTTGAAAACTGAGAACTACACATGCATAATCACATGCCAGCCCCAGAACAAATAGCAGGCAAATTGACCACAAACGCGCTTAAATGATTCTCATACGCGAAGCTGTTGTTTTAAAGCGATGCAAAAATACAGTTTATCGGCCGGGACAGTCACAAGTAATTAGATGATCCGATGTTTATTGTGCCGACAAATTGGTGCAGAAACGCCCTCTCTGTTGTGCTCGGAAATGGCTTGGCTTAATTCTACCGCGGACTCCACGCAGTTGAACTGTAGCAAAAACTGCGCCTTGAAATATGAACCTCAGTGTCATGTTTATTGCAAGACTTTATCTTGATAGGGATTGTGGAACTTGATAGGGATCAGTGTCATGTAAATTGTAAGACCTTATCTTGATAGGGATCGTGGAACTTGAAAAGGATCAGTGTTGTGTAAATTGCATCATCTTATCTTGATAAGGATCGTGGAACTTGATAGGGATCAGTGTTATGTATATTGCTAGACCTAATCTTGATAGGGATCGGGGAACTTGATAGGGATCAGTGTTATGTATATTGCATCACCTTATGTTGATAGGGATTGTGGAACTTGAAGGGTTATTTGAGATATGCTGATTAAATGTATCGCACTTCAAACGTATTATTTGATCTTGATCTCCAAGCACAGGGAATTTTGAATATAGGTCCTAAAATGATCTTCAAGAACTTCCACAGCATCGAAGAATTTTAAAAGCAAGGGTTTTTGAAATTCTGAAAAATACTAGTTTTACTTTAATAATTTTTAAAACACAATGATTTTAATTCAATAATTAATTGATTCAACAATTTTATAGAATTTCGAATCACATGACAATCTCCGGGCCATTTTTCAGGTACATTGATTTGAAAATTTGGTGGTGCTGAACGACCACCTTGGTTCCTTAGAGTTTTTCTCTCGGAAACCTAGAATAAAAAACTTACCATGGAAAACTCATAAATCTACTCCAACTCAAGGTATCTATTGGGGTAGAAAGCCAACAAATTGGACAAGATCTCACCAGGTAATGGTAATGAACAGCCTGCGTAATCGCGCCGATTCTTGTTTACGTTCTTGTTAGAACGATATTAATGTTATAAAGACATTGTACTCAAAAAGTCATCAAAATAACACTTGCATTTCTCAGGATAGAACAACTGATTTGTTTTCAAAATTCATCCAATATGGTAGGGGTTACTAAAGAATATTTTAAGACCCATTTAAGAACTTGGTATGTGTGTCATTAATTTTGAGAAGGTCATTTTCCATCAAACGATAGAGAGATTATGATAGATTTGTGCCCATGTCTTTTCGTCTCAACATATCTTAATTTTAAGTAACTCAATCAAACTAAATGAATTTTTCTTAGCTCATTTCAGTGCATGAAATGCTTGTTAATATTTTCTATAAATAGTCTATTTTGTTATACAATATTAAAAACATTATCACGTATTCCTTGTGTGATTCCTTGACATGAAATTAAGAAAAGCCAAAGCAAGACTTTCTCACCGTTCACACTCAGCTCTTTACTCATGTGAAGTCATATGTATTAATTTAAAGAGGGCACTCCTATAACTCAACGAAGGTATTTATGTTGGATCAGTTAAAGATGAAATGAAATAATTTTTCAATCTTTATTCATCAAATTAGCGCTTATTCTGACATATTTTAATGCAAATTACACAACATCTAATAAGGTAAAGGCAGTATTGTGCATGACGTGGTCTCAACTAAAGAAACCAAAACACCTACAATGAATTAGGAGCATTTCCAATGACACAAGTAGGTTATGCGAACCTATATCTCAGTGGGCAAGGGCGACTCAAATCACGTCCCGTTTTTTGAGCAGCCTTCCTTGACTTACGTGCCCCCGCTCGTGCGCGACGGTCGGTGGTGCGTCCTCGAGATTAACGGGCGCGATACTTCACTGCGAGCGAGGGTCTCGACTGCTTTGGTGTCAAATGTCGCACTCAATTCACTTTTTTGACAAAGAACCTCGACTTTCCTTGCCTCGACAATGAATGGTGATGACATCGTGGAGCTCAGGCGCACCCGCTGCCTTTTGCGACAGCCGCCGAAATGGGAGCTCATTTGTGCGGGATGAGCACCCACGCAAGCTCGACATCTACGTTCCACACTAGCGAGTTCTACCACTTCGTCTGGCACTAGGAATTTCTAACGCTACGTCTTGCACTAGAATGTTCTAACACAACGTCTTGCACTAGAAAGTTTTACTACTTCATCTTGCACAAATATGTTTTACGACTTCGTCTGGCACCAAAATGTTCTACCACTTCGTCTGGCACCAAAATGTTCTACCACTTCGTCTGGCACTAAAATGTTCTACCACTTCGTCTGGCACTAGAAAGTTTTACTCCTACTTTACGCACGCGTAAGTTCTCTAACGATCTGCGCACACAAATTTTACATCTAATTTTTACACAGGAAGTTCTATATCTACGCTTCGAATTATCCAGTTCTAAATCTACATTTTACATTAGCAAGTTCTACATCTACGTTTTGCATTGAGTTTAACATCTACGTTTTGCATTAAGAAGTTTTATATCGACGCTTCGCATCAGCAAATTCTAAATCTACATTTTACATCAGCAAGATCTACATCTTCGTTATTCATTAAGAAGTTTAGCACCTACATTTTTCTCCAGAAAGTTCTAAATCTACGTTTTACATTTTAGCTTATTATACACACATGTTTTCCGTTAGAAAGGTCTACATCTACGTTACTAATGCAATTCCCATTAGTAATTTTAATGCTTGTTACATTGCCGTTGTAACGCGTTTTGTTTCCTGTTCTTCCTTTCAGATGAAACTTTGATGATTGAGATTGGTAGCCGTGAAACTTTGGCCATTGTTAACAAATTTTAATGAAGTCCTTCCGCAGCTTTTGTTTTCGTGTTACGGCAGGTCGTTAATGATTTGGATTTTCAGAAGCTCGAATAAATAAACTGATTTTTATTTTATACTTTATAATTTCAGTGCCTGAAATGTCTGTTAATGTTTTATAAAAATAGTTGCGAGCTATCAACGTAGATCGAAAATAATAAGCAAAGGGTGAATTTGTTGATGAAGTTGCACTGCCACACAAAGTCATGAGGCATATTAAAATAATCATCATGAAATGAATCTTCCGAAGATGTTAGTTTAAAATACGTAAAATCTTTCATTATATTTTATAGAGTAAGTTAGCCCTCACTGATTTACTGATCCGAAGCCAATTGTAGTGTAAATCAATACCTGACAGTATAAAACAATATTTGGTCAAAGATAACATAACTATCACTTTAATAATGATTTAATCTGATTTGCCTAACAAGGTGTTATTTATGCAACACCAACACAGCGAAACATATACAAAACAGGACAAGTAACCGAACATCTAACTACGTAATAATAGATCATAAGCGGAATATCAAAGGTGAAAAATTCCAAGTTTCGGCGGCATAGAGTTTCGTCTTTTTCCATTTTTGTCCCCAATTCCAATAAAATTATACAAGACACGAATCTAATATAATGTTTTCTTAGCCTCATGGGAACACGAAAGAAGTGAAAAACACAACATGAAAACAACTACATTATAAGAAAGTCGCATCGGAGACCATGACGTTATCCCACTGCTGTCCACGGTAGACGTTTCCCATAACGTTTCACTCCGTTTGATCTGCAGCATCTACGAATTTAATTTTGCCGCATCTGAGCAACAAAGGCAGCGTACTCCATCAGACTCGGAAGCTCGGTAGACAGTCAAGCGAGACAGAGATCTGATAAGAGATAATTAGGTGATGCCGCCAGTGAGTACGACTCGCTGATTCTTATCAGCGGGTGAACGCATGTTTTAGGAGGCGAATAATCGTTTCTTGAAGGAATTCTGATTCAAAGTTAAGGTTTGTGTTTATGTCTAATGTTTTTGCTGCTGTAATTTATGATGAAAGATTATTCTGAAGTCCTGCCTGCGACAACATAGAAGACAACGTGCGATTTGTCTGACACGCATGGGTTGTTTAAAGAAGTAGTCTGAAATACATATCATTAACAAATTTAACAGTGCGGTAATTATGCTGGGCCAAATAGGAACACCTTATTAAAAACTCGAAAGTATTTGAATTTGTGAGCAGCTCTAGATTTTTGTGAGTTATGGGTAGAGAGGTCGTGCATTAAGATATCGACTGAGCTGAAGCTTCACAAGTACCAAAGTCTGTCGGCAGTACGACTATGACTCACGCTCTTTTTTTATACTCTGGTTGGCACAACCAAAAAAACCTCAGGCAATGAAAAGCGAGGAAACCTCTTTTACTTCGCTTCATTTTTCCACGTACGACTACCTAAATTTCAAATTATACCAGAGATCCTGTTGGTTTTCCTGATCCTGATTGTTTACTAACATCGCAAAAACAAACTATTTTTTGGTGAATTGTATGCAATGAAATTTAGTCCTCTGTAGTACTCACTACAGCTCTCAGTCTTAAACATTTGCGTCGTCATTTTTGCGCCTTATTCCCATAATTAATATCATTATTAAAATCTTTATTAATGAGTCCGATGACACAAACGCCAATAAGAGAAAATGGATTTCACACGGAACATGAGTAACCCAACTGGCATCTGCATCACGAAAGAGAAAGGGAAACGCAGGAGAAGTATGGCTAACAGAAGAAATACGTCCTCAGCGCAACTGCCAAAATTTGATTGTCTGCCTCAAATGATCCAACGTACAGGCGGCAAACACCAGGAAGGGTAGAGAGTTTCACTGGACTACGGACCGACGAACAAAGCAACGAGAAATTGAGTTGTCCTCCCCAAGCTCCTCTAACTCAAACTGGGGCGAGGTAGCGGCAGCACCAGCCGAGTAATCCTGATACATTTTGCACCGGGTGGGATCGCATCGTGAGAAAAAAAATTCAAGTTTCCAAAAAATCTTGAAGAACTTCCACAGATATTCAACCTGAAGTCCATGATCGAGCGAGGGCAGCGACTCCTTTGGGCAAAGACTCCATGCAGCACAAACAAGTCCGTCCCAGAGCCTGAAGTGACAAACAGCCGTAGAACTCCACACCCGAACGCAACGAGGGGCAACATTTAATTCTTGAGCAAATTTGGAGCCATCAAAGGACCACAGAAGATAAGTTCATGCCAAATCATTTTTTATACCTTTTTCGCATTAGGTTGTGGCTGAGGATGAAAGGTGGATTTTTAAGCTAAACATTGACCAAAATTCATTGACAAAACCAACATGCAAGACCCAAGTCACGACCAAAATGGAAACATGCCCCCAGAAAATTTCATAGAGTGTTTGGTGGGGTATGGAAGAAATCATTCTTGGCACGCTATTGGAGAACAACTAGACGATATTTGCTGAACTGTACTGCTAACAGTTGTATAGAATCGACACAGCTAGAACAAGATGGCGTTCAGCGTTCTCCAACTGCAAATTGGTTCCTCTTCAGCAATACGATAAGCGTCGCTCGCATCTGACTCAATCCATGAAAAATCCCGGTTTTAGGCTAGGAGACATTTCCTCATTCACGTTACTTACAGCTTTAGCAAATTTTTATCATTTCCTGAGTTTGTGTATTTATATCTGAAGAAAAACAGCGAATTTCAGAGTTCATGTTGAAATTTGTTTTTGGCTGTACATTTGAAAAGTTTAGGATAAAGACATTGCGTACAAGTTTAGTGAGCACGTGGGCAGAGGCTATTGATATAAGTGGGGCATTTTGTAATAATCAATATGCTTTCATTAATCTAGACGTCTAGGTAAAAAGCGGATTGGACTGGGGGTATAACCTCGTGAGAAGTGCGAGAGAGAGAGATATTGGAAGAATAAATTCAACCCTTTAAGATCAGTTCAACCCTGTACGATAAGTTTAACCTTGTAAGTAGTATTGTAGGCACCAGCCACGTTAAAAGATGATTCTATGCTACTTCTATTGATTGAAGATTAATGCAACTGAGTCATAATAATTCAAAATCGGACTCTAAACAAATAGAATCCCTCTGAATTTATACTCTACTGAATTCACAACGTAACAAATTCTGATGTCAATTAATTGCATCCAGTGCTCAAGGCCGCTTCTGCAAACAGGTGTTCTGATCAATTAGCAACATGTTTTATTTATTCTGAATTCATTAACACTGCAATGTTAATTTCAAACACAAATGATCTTACACAACGAGTGCTTTGCAACGGAAATTAAAAATTCCCCATCGATCCAATATGATTTGGGTTAAGGTGGATGAAGGATGATTGCACAAATACGCAGTTATGCACCATGACTCCTATCGTTTTAACCATCATCTTCAAGGCCAATGCTCTAAGATAACGGTACTGCACTGGTAGATTATTAACGAGGTTCTTATTTTCTATAAAATTAGCTTCAGACATATGGCCGGTATCACTGTAATGCTGGCACTGTTACGTTGCCAGTGCCGCTATAGTGCTGGCACTGTTACATTGCCAGTGCCGCTATAGTGCT
>JACJUY010002538.1:24725-38133 GCA_014220935.1 Platorchestia sp. MABIK | reverse complement strand
GGCACTGTTATGTTGCCAGTGCCGCTATAGTGCTGGCACTGTTATGTTGCCAGTGCCGCTATAGTGCTGGCACTGTTATGTTGCCTGTGCCGCTATAGTGCTGGCATTGTTACATTGCCAGTGCCGCTATAGTGCTGGCACTGTTATGTTGCCAGTGCCGCTATAGTGCTGGCACTGTTATGTTGCCAGTTATACAATAATTCTATACTAAATTTTTGAAAGATTGTCTCAGTGCTTCACAAAAGCAACAGTTATTAGCAATTGAGCCTAATTTTTTTAGATGACCTTTGTTTTTTAGAGATTACTTCCGTTTTAAAAACTGCCTTCCTATTTTGGTAGATGTCACTTTTGCAGGTTATCCCTACATTTTAGAAAGCTCCAATCATCAGGAATAACTCTCATCTACCTTTCGAGAAATGCAAAAATTCGTGAAAAAACGATACTTAAAGCGAAACAGGTTCTCACTAAAAGAACCCTCTTTTGTGTTTTCTATGGAAGAGATGGCATTTTTACCCCATTTTTCGAACTTAAGCGAAATAGGTTCTCACTAAAAGAACCCTGTTTTGTTTTCTATGGAAGAGATTGCATTTTTGCCACATTTCTCAGGTATCGTATGGGTGCTGAGATTACTGGAGATAGCGAGCAGTTGCCACAGATTACACCGTTACGCTGCAGATTAAAACGGGAGCTCATCCAACAGCGACGCCCCCGCGCATCCGAGCGTTGCGCCGCTCCTCGTAGGAATAACATTAGAACTTTGTGCAGTCTTTGGGCTGGTTGCTGCAGTAATGGTTGGCCTCCCAGTCTCAATCTTGCAATAAAAGTAGCTAAATTAACGCAAAATGTGAGCCTCGTTTGGAAACCTCAAAGCTGGAAGCGCGAGTTTCCAGAGTCAAAACGTATATAACGCGGTCTTGTGATGCTTGCTTTCTAAATTTTGTGCAATATTTCAGTACTTTTTTGACTTGAGTCTGGATGTTTCAAACAATTTCTGCAGAATTGTTGAGCAAACAGTGCTATTGATGTTGGAACGAATGAAAAGTTCGGTTTCTATGAAAAAGACGGGCTTCGTGATGTGTGTCTAATAACCTAATTCAGAAATCGGATGGTTATAGTCGTGTGAAAAGCACCGCATCTGCTCGCTTCAAAACTACACAACAAATGGTTGTTCAAAGAGAAAAACACCTCGATAATGCAACTGGATAAATCAGAAGTGCAGTATTAACGCCCCTAAGTTACGTCCTTTGTATTCATAACAGAACAAGCGAACAAAGCTGCAAAATATGAGGACAACGCCTTCAAAAATACGTGCCACTTGTTTCCAACATTTTGCTTGTTTTTAAAATTGGAAGAAAACTAAATTAGGATTTATATGATTCCCATAACACTCGAGCGAAATTAACAGAGTAAGTTTGAGCTCTTCCGATAGAAAATCGAGGAACTTCATGATCAAAAAGGTGATATATACGTAATTAGGAATCGATTTAAATACCGCAAAATTTGTAGCTAATATCCCGCATCAGTATAGTCGAATGAACACTTGGCTCATTTTAAAACATTGTGAAATGTAGCGACAGATTATTAGAAAATACAAATCAAAACAGAATCTACGGATCTCATAAAAAGTTAAACTCAAGTTAAACACAAGCGACGGGCCTGAAGTTGCTGGAATAAATCAAAGTTAAATAAAGACGACTGACTTTAAATAATTGCCACTCACGGAAGCCCCAAAGAAGCTGCTGACAACAAAAAAAAGTCGTCAAAGCTTAACACAAACGTCAATCTGCAATACGTCAAAGTTTAACACAAGCGTCAAACTGCAATACGTCAAAGCCAATCAGAAGCAGCTGACAGCAGAAACTGCAATACGTCAAAGCCAATCAGAAGCATATGACGTCAGATAACTGCAATACGTCAAAGTCAAAGTTTAACAGGAACTCCTGAGTAACTGCATTAACCCTAAGCCGAGCAGAGCCACTGACCTTGTGCTACGAGCCTCCTGGCGAGCTCCATGCCCTGCGCTGCTCCCAAGCTCTCCTTCTCCCGGAGCAGACCTTCCAGGTACTGTGCCTCGGCGCCCCCCAGTCGTAGGGGGTGCTGCAGCAGCGGCCCGTGCTGCTGCTGCAGGTGCTGCAGAGAGGCCTGCCCTGCGTGCTGCAGCTGCTGCAGAGACTTGCCTTGCTGCAGGTGATGCAGGGCAGCTGCAGCAGACGTTCCTTCGTCACCTACCACCATGCCGTTCCCGTCGTCCTTCGGCGATAGCTCGTCCATCGATGTGTCGCTCTCGATGTCAAGAATTTCACGTCAAATCCACGCAAAGCTTTCCTCGAGCTCACAGTTCATGGCAACTATAGTCGCAACGGTGAGGTCACTTCCACTGCACCTCTATGTGTTCAAGGGAAGGAACTTGGTGGTTCTGTTCAGGGAACTGCGCATGAAATCTGGACTTTGCTCGAACGAATGATTGTTTTTTAAAAATATGGAAAAGCTGTGGTTATTAAAAAAGAGCCGGTTGTTTTCAAGAAATTTCAACCGTTATAGAATTGAGTTTGAAAGTGAGCTGTTCAAGACAAGGTTGACGTTCAAGATACAATCACTGAGATTCAGAAATTATTTTAACAATTTGTGTTAATAACTGCGATCTGAAAAGAAATAAAATCCTTTGCAAATTCACCAATCAAATGTAAATACAATTCAAGGAAATACAATTCATGGAAAATCTAAACATGTACACATAATTCAGGGTAAATCTTTTGCATTTCATGAACTGCAAATACGTTTAGCATCTTGTATGAATCCTGTGAGGTTTTACTGCAATGATCGCTTTCATCTAGCGGAAATTGTGGCTTGTTCAGTCAAAAAATCAAGAGAATTTGTGTCTTTATCCTCGCCCCATCCATTGAACGAAAGCGGTGATTTATTCTGGCAAATCAAGATTTGGAAACGATTGGAGCCTTCATTCTCGTCCCCTTCATTTATCGGAAGTGGTGGTTAATTCTAGCAAGTCAATATTTCGATAAGATTTAAGCTTTTATTCTGGGCATTGCAGACAAGACTTTGCAACAGCAGGACAAAAGCAAACAGGTGCTATATTTTCACATGTCGCTACATGACTTTTTTGTAGATGTCTGCTTCATTATTCAAAGTTGTCCATAGATCATCCATCGAAAACTCTCCTCTGGATTGAGATGAAACAACCAAGATAAACTCGTTCTGAAAATTAATGAACATAACTGGAAAAAGTTCGTAGAGTGGGCAACTTCAAGTTGAGACGGGAAGGTTGGATCAACGTAGATTGAGGGCTGATGTTCATAGTGAACACAGCCATCGCCAACAAATTTTTGGCCAATAAACTTTCGGAAGAGCAGAATGCCGCGTCTCTCTGTATAAACTTACAGGGAATTCCTTGGGGAAGAGAATACCTGAGATTTTTTCGTCACTCAAATACGATGAGCGATCGTACTCAAATGTTCAAGAACCAATATGGTCGCATTAAAACAAGGCCTCAATTATAATTGCGAACATAAAACAAAGCTCCATGGTATACAACTGCGCGTTTTAACACGTTGACGACGATGGTATAAACTGAAGTTTAATTTTCAATTTAAATTTAAAGTCTATTGTGGTTAAAAATTTTGAAAATAGCAACCATTGATTCAATCGGGCCTTTATTTAGCTTTGATTCTGTATTTATAAAATTGAGTTTGGGATTACTGGTCGGTACGCACCACTATGAAAATTCCCTCCGTGTACACCGGCGACTCGCATCAAGACTAACGTATCGAAGCACAAGAGTCTTCACGTGAGGTTTTCATTCCTGAGTGGTGTGCAGATCTGCGTGAAGAAGCAACGTAGTCAGCACTGCCGCTCCTGTAGTTATCAGAGGCCAGCCTTCATGGTATTGTATCAAGGACTGTGTGCATCGAAGCACAATGCGCCACAAATTCAGCATCGCCTCCTAAAAACAGAATTTGTGACCCTTAGTTTGGGAGTGCATTCGCTGCGTCGCTTTGTGTTAGCCCATGGTGAAGTTTCCAGAGATTTCGATGTTATTCACCTTCTGCAATTCGATTTTCTCACAGGGATCATTTAAGATTCAGTAAGTTGATCGTATGTTCAAGGCGTAACATTTGTGGAGTAAATAGTCGTGAAATCTGAAATTCGATTTGTGTTTAAAGGTTTGTGTCGCATTCATATACTTGATCATAAACTCTCCCAAGTTTTTGTTTTAAAAAATACATTTGGCGATGCTGCATGGTTGCTTTTCCACTGCAGGCCTGTGATTACTGTCAAATTTTATTCAGGCTCGTGATTCACCACCATTCCACACTCTAAAGGGCATGTTTCATTTTATTATTTTTGCTCCATATTCTGGTGATACACATACAACACAACACTCGTTTGATTTCGCGGCACGGTTTTACTTAATACAATCATACTGGACTGGAACTCGTATTCACCTATTCTACGTACTTCAGCTGATGCCGTTATGAGCGCTCTTGCTGTTCCTCCTTCGTCAAATTGTCTCTCTCTTGATGCTCTTGCTACCATCATGTCAATGTCACCTCAAAGCTCACATCATTGTCATGATGGTCTGTTTTGTTTTGTTACTGCCGCAAAAGTATATTGGTTTTTCATTGTTTTCATTATTCGTGTCATTAACTTTTTTAGTAAATAATTTTTGCTTAAGGTTTACTAGTTATCTAAATTTCTCTAAGTTTACCCGTGTCAATCTTTGTTTTGAAACAAGCAAGGAAATTATGCCTTAGCAAATCAATTTTTGTTCATTACTTTGCGTGTAGCATTCGACCACGATAACGATTTTCTTTGTATAAGGATTGTTTACTACAATATACGTGAGTACCAATACGACATGCCTTGTGAAGAAAAGTCTATCCAGAATTATTTCGTTGCAATTCATACCAATTTTAAAAATTCGGTCCGTTGCTTGAGCATTTTCAACGATAAAATGTTCATCTAAATTTTTCAGCTTTTTTACCAAAATTTTTGAAATCAATACTGTTTACCTTACAATACTGCTTTTGAACAGTTCTTGTTGACAGTAAAAAATTTTCTACTTCACCCAGGCAGACTCTTGGTCGAATCATACCGTCAAATTTGTTAACAGTGCATGATACCGTAGATCTAGATTTTTCTACACTTCTCAAGTTAATCACAACTAAATCCTCCTCGTGTAACCATTCCTTACTTGTGAAACATTCAATTCTTTACCTCAAGTTAACACTGCAGCCCAGCCAAACTTTTTCGCCACCTGCATGCATGTTTTTCGCCGCTCAAGTGATGAAATCGCTTAGGCGCCGAAAATCATGCTTGCTTCGGCGAAAAAGTTAGACTGGGAGTGAGTGTAACAGCGCATCATTCTTTCAAAAATTCTGAATGACATCTTCAGCAAAACGTGATTCTTTACAGAGGCGTGACACAATATTGTACTGAAAGGACATTTAGGACCGCATTGTTCATTATACATTAGGATAACTTTTATATAATCCCACAAACTAAATATTAAAAATAACTTTTGGTCTTAAAATTCAAACGAGTTTGTTATCTTGCTTCTGCAGCATTACTTCATTTGCCTTTTTATCTGTCTATCTGGAAATCAAATTTTATACGCCCTGAAATATATTTCTTAACGCATAAAATGCTGGACATCAAACGTGTTTAAACTTCTAAGGCCGCCGCCACACGGAGACCAAATGATAACGTTTCATCATAATCATCTACAGTCAGCGGCACTACTCGGTCCATCTAGCGCCACGAAACCGTCAGATTTCAGCCTTAGTTTGTGACCAGTTTAGTCAAACTAAGGCTAAAATCTGATTGTTTTGTGGCCCTGGACAAACCGAGTAGTGCCGCTGACTGTATTTGATTATGATGAAATGTTACCATTTTGTCTCCGTGTGATGGCGGCCTAAGAAACGAGTAAAAATCTAGACTATATCTGAGTCCGCAAACAACATCATCGCTTACATCATCTAGTAGACTCATCAGGAAAAGTCAGAAATTTTTACGTAACTATTGTCATTTCACGCTATAACTTAATGGTTAAATAAGTCTCGAATTGAAAAAACATTCGTGAGAAGCCGAAAGGGGTAAATGATGGCTTCAAATAGGCATAATAAGAAAGCATTAGCACGAATGTCCAACTAGAATACTTGGTTAGGACAATCAGAAATATCAGTGAGGTCACGTTTTTTTTGCAGGATTGAACGATGTCGAATTGTCCTGGTAACCTCTGCCTATTGGAGAAAAAGGGGTCTTACAATGCAGCTCGTATTTAAATGTTTTTTTATGCCGGTAATGAGCTTGCCCAACATGACAAAGGAATTTTTTAATTGAAGGACACAAAATGTCTTTATTCACCATGAATAAAGTAACATTAAGAGATAAGTTAATCTTTTGTGTCATCAACAGCGATGTATGACACAAGCGAGCACTTCATAACTCTAAAGTTAACCACAGTGTGACGCAACAGATATACATCTTTCAAGTCCTGGCAATCTACAACTGCACGAAGAATACAAATCAGACTTTCTAACAATGAAAACGAGCTGAGCTGGGGGAAATAAATTCTTCATGACTTTTTTCATTGTTCATATGATTCACAAGTAATTTACTTTTAACTTCCATGCTATAGTAAAATAGTTGAAGCTCTCAACCTCTGATTTCCCTAAATTATTAATTACGCATCAACTGGAAAAATGTACAGGGTGTCCACAAAAATTAGATCCACTGACCGATGTATGTCTAGAACGTTTCAAAAAAATGTTTTCACACTTTAACTGTCGCTAACATGCTGCCTTTTTTTAATTATGTGTATGTAATGCATCACAGCCTGACAGAAAATTAATTTAGCATGCATAAGAGTAATTTTGTTCTGATATGTTAGTGGAAGACCGAAAACGAAATTAAAGTGCAAAGACGATTTAGAACTGAATTCACAAAACCGACCTAACGTGCCGGACCACTGCTCGCATCAGAGACAAATTTGAAGCAGATGGAACCGTCCAGGACGTCAACAAGACACGTTCTGGACAACCACGGACATGCCCTGAAAAAGAAGAGCAGGTGCAGGAAACACTCCTGCGATCACCACAGGAATCTCTTCGACAAACTGCTGGGAAAACCCACATCTCGAAAGAATGACTCCCTTGGTGCGCGTCATCAGCGGGGTCTGGACGAATATGGTCATCAATTTGAACATTTGCCAACATGATTCTTCAACTGCATTTAACTTCCGCATTTAAAGTTATTTTATTTTACACTATTTTCATAAATAATGTTTTTCTCATCATTTGAAGTGTGAAGATATTTTTTAAGACACTTTGTATATATGATGCCGGAGCCATATATCAGAATTAAACTATAGTCTAGTTCGGGTATCGTGTATACTGTACATATATCGGTCAGTGGATACATTTTTTTGAGGACGCCCTACATAGTCTACGTAAAGAGTGCGTGCTTTTCATGAGTTACTGGTTGAGGTTACAAGCGAGAAGAGTTTTTTAGCTCAATAGCTCCGTTTCATCGCATCTAAGTTTATATTGAACTCAAAAAATTAAATCACAACATTCTATTCCAATAAAAATTTTTGGGGTTAGCTAAATAACAGACTGATTCTGATCCTACCGTGATTAATAAATAATTTTTTAAACGTGTTGTTTTACATCACAAAAACATCTTTATGATTTGTTTGCTAGATGATATTATACGAGAGTAACTTGTAGTATTTTTTCAACATATATTGCTAAATATATAATCTTTCCTCGCATATTAGAAGACTGTCCATGGGCTCAGGACATTTTAAGAGTTCTTACAAATAAATAATGATTTAGCAACGACTATGCGGAGTCTAAGCGGAGACAAAGCGACGACTACGATACCACCAAGTGACGACTGATCTGTTCCGATTAACTTCTAAGACGAATATTCATAGCTCGAGTTCTGTTAACAACCACACATGCTCCATGTCGGAGAATTACAAGCAGGCAATTAGTGCAAAATGACTTCAAAGACTCAGCTGTTCAGAAGCAGCGTATATTAATTAGTCTTGTTATAAATAGATCGCTGATGAGAATTACTTGGCGCTGATCAGTGTGCGATGAACTGTACACTGAAGAATTAAAACTATTAATTCCCAGATGACGTTACGCATACTTCATCCTTGGATTTGCACCGTCACACAAATGATCATAAAATTAATTTTTAGAAAGAAAAAGCGTCTTCACTACTCAGCTGTTAAACATGAACGCTTTTTAGAGATTTTTTTTCTGACGGCAAAATTCTGATCTCCAGTTTCATCTAATTGCAGTACGAGGGACTTCGAGTTGTCTTATAGAGCCAAATTGAAATTCACAATTTAGGACACAAAGCAGTGTCGATCCAATACTTCATTGTGTATTTCCAATTTTTTTCGAAATAATAAGACACAATTTTATTCATCACGATGAGCTTGCGATGTTACTGATGTAAATGTTTGAAAATTACTAGCAGGGTTTTCACCATTTGGTCTCCGTGTGATGGCGGCCTAAGAAACGAGTAAAAATCTGTGAAAATCTGTTCTGTTTTAGCACGACCGATGATAATGACAAATAGATTCACAAGCCACTTTCTTTGAACTCCCACCGAACGTATAAACATACTTCACGTAGAGTTGCTTCCCCTTTAGCTTCAGCTGACGTGGTGTTCTGTGTACTATTTGACCAGGGGAAAAATTGGAGTGTCGAATGAATACCTATCCAAAAAAGACACGGATTTCAATCTTTTAATTAGCAGTCATTGTATGATTAAATTACGTTTCGCTGCTGCCGTGTGAAAATATAGAAGTGAAAGAAGACTTTTTAAGAAAGTGTGACCAGGTTTAGGATCAAGAGGTGATTTGAATCCAAGTGTTTCTTTTGTCTATTAAAATTCACTTCCTTTGCAAATCCAATGAAACAAATGAAATTCAACTTCGCTTCTTACGGACTCAAATAAAATCATTTGAATTTCAAACAGGCATTTCATTTGCATATCTAGGGTTGATTTTCTGACGAGGGATGTCAGAAAATTGAAATGGAATAACCTGAAAATTTTAATTGACTTGATTATGAAACAGGTATGAGTTTTCTGAACTCTTTTGCGTTTTTAGTTGCATCCTCGAATAAACGAAATAATTTTATGATGAATGACGGTGACGAAACAAGCACGTATTGAGATCAAAATATTAAGAAAAAAGTGAAAATTTTGCAACATTCAATAACAAATTTCTGGTTGGATAAGTAATGGTACACTGAGAGACAATTCTCGCTAATTCCAGAGTGTCTGGTTCGTAGGCTTCCAAGCCAGCGATCCTGCATGTGACATGTCCTGCAATATTGGTTGTGCTTCAAATTAATTGTAATAGATGATAAATTATTTGGCACCGAGGAAGAGCTGGTAGTTACTTATGTTCGCAACTGGACTTAAAATTCAGGGTGAGACAGAAGTATATAATGCTTATAGGATTGAGATTATTTATGTAACGATCGTATTAATTTACCTATTATACACAATGATCAAATTCAATTATATACTCATTGATGGCAACAGTCTGCTTGGTTTTCATTAAATTTCTATTGATTATCACTTAAAAATAGAGATTGACCCTTCAACTCTCATTGTTCTTGAAAGCTTCCTCTCACCCTTATGGCAACCCAGAGCAACATTTCTTCATTGATAACAACAAACAGTGGGCATTGTTTTCGTAGAATTTCTAATTGATTATCACTTGAAAACACTTGCTAAAGATTGACTCTTCAACACTCTTCGTTCCTGAAAGCTTCCTCTCACCCTCATGGAACAAAGCAACATCTCTTTATCGATTGCAAAATAATGCGAAGTTGTCACTGTAGTTCTACATGATTATCACTTAAAACAACTTGCTAGACATTGACCCTTCAACTCTCTTCGTTCCCGAAAGCCTCCTCTCACCCTCATGGAACAAAGCAACATCTCTTCATTGATTGCAAAATAATGCGAAGTTGTCACTGTGGTGCGCGAGATTTAAAGCCGTCAGCAGGTCTCCAGGGAGCAAGCGAGCTCTGGTCCGCTCGCTTGCTCGTGCTCTTTAAAAGTCTCCAGCCTCTCAGCAGCTGCAAGAAAACAAAGGAGTAGCTGTTATGTTTCTTCTCCAGTTATGAGTTCAGATTTTATCGATTTTTCGCGGAATCCTTTCATAATATTTTGCGCCGAAATTGCTTTTTTTGAGAATTGTATTTCATTATAATAAAATTTGAACTGAAACGGTCGTTTTTATCTTTCCGTGGACAAAACCTTTTTGAAAATCATATCATCAATTGCAGAAATTAGGCTCGAAGAACGTGGACTCAGGAGAAAACAAAAGAAATAATTTCTTAGATTGTAGTTTTTGTTGATGCTGACAAATTTGACTGTCGACGTGTGACTATTTAATGCGAGTAAATACGAGTACAGACGCTTGCTTCGAACGCAATGTGAAATAAGGTCACATCTCTGCAAAAGCCTTGAGCAACTTTCTGGAAAACATACAAAAAAAATCTCCCTTCAAAATTCTGCACCTTGAATATTGGATAAAATGCAAATTTTTAATGAGAGTTTTAGTTTATCTTACGACGCACAGAGGTGCTGAGACATCGTTAGCAATATTGAGCTCGGGATTTCGTTCCCCCAGAACTAGAAGTCTCGAAAATACTTCCGTATTTATCGATTCATGTCTGACTGCCGTGGTCTGGTAGTAATTCTTATGATTGCATTGAATTTAAATAATGAGTCACCGAATGTAAAACCACAAATCGCTTTCATTTATTTACTCTTAAGGTTGAGCTGAAGCTGAGTTTCACGTACTATTTCCCCGCAAAGAAGTGCTAGATTATAACTAAATAACCATATTAAAACGACACGCATTTTTAAGTTAATAACTGACGTAATATTGAAGGAAATTGAATGACAAAGTTCATTCTAGTCTCAATAGGTTTGTCATTGTTAGATTTGAACCTTCAGGAAGCGCTAATTGAGTTCAAAAGAAAGGTTTTTTAATTAAAGGAACACAAGTTTACAATTTCAACGGAGTCAACACTAACAAATACGTCCTTCCTGACTGCAAGGATTTTCCCCATTGGTCATTAACTTCGTGTTTTGAGACTGATATAACTAAGGTAAATTGTGCGGTGCGTTTATAAACAGTATTTGTATCGCTGATTTGAACTCTATTTTAAAATTAGTATTCAAAACTTCCTTTAAAATTAATATTAATTTTATAAACACTATTTCTAAGCTCTTAAATTAATACACAATATTAAATGTTAAAACCGTAAACAACATCTCTTTTTTTCTCCTTTATTTTGATGAACTAGGATTAAACCAATACAAATTTGGAGCAAGAGAAATTAGATTCAAAATGTACGAGACTGCATTCCATTCCTTACTATCGCTTTAGATGAATATTCCCGTAATCGTTCGAAGAGTTCATTCTTAAGTCAGACATCAAATTTGTCTGGTGTCAAAATATTTCACTCGATTACGTCATACTAGTGTGTCAGACCAGCATGTCCGACTGCCAGATGACCATGTCAGATTGAAGTGTCAGGCAACTGTGTCAGTGTAGTGTGTCAGAATGTATCAGAGAGCTGTGTCAGGAAGCAGTGTCAGGCGGCCGAGGGAAAAATTTAAAATTTTAAAAGACTTATTTATTGTAGGTAAGTAGATTTTTACGAAAAAAAGACATGAATAAAATTGTTGTCTAACAGTCCACAAATGTAGCTTCGTGAATAAGCAATGAAAGAAAGTAAACAAAGGAAAAAAGATGTTTTTTTCCAAATAGAGACACAGGTCATTGGTTTTTCAAATTCGTTGGTTTCTAAAATGCGTTATCCTAAAGATCCTTAATTAATGTACAGATATGGAAGTTACAATACCCGTGTCGCCTGTCGAAAAAAATAATTGGAAGAAAAGCATGAAAATCTTTTCTTTTTGTTAAATTATTCTTAAGTTGATGAAAGTTGATGGTACATGTAAACTACATACACATACATTTATGTGTGTATATCTTCATGAATGTTTTTATCTATATGTATAGATACATATTTAATCTATGGTAATACACATGTATTTACGCGTACATATGTATAGAATGCAACTGACACATTGATGAAAAAAAAAAGTTTTTAATGCCTATTTATATTGAAATATGAACTAAGGCTTTAGCGATACCAGGGAGGTAATTTGAGACTAAAAATTACTAGATACAAATAATTATGCGTCTAAGACGAAAAGGTTGAAATTTTAGAAATTCAAAAACAACTTCTCATCTCTACAGTAAGTTTCAACTAGAACACCTAGAGATTACCTCGAAGAAAATATTTTAACATTCAACAAATTTTTAGTATTTCCTTTACGTAAATAGCACTGGCCTAAAAAATGGCAAAAAAAATACAAAAAAACACCTGAGTCAGGTAGAAAATTGTTGTTGCGTAATGCTAATCGAAAATATTTCACCAACCTAATGGAGTAATTCGTAAAAATTGACAACCTACATAATGCTGTCACAATGTACCCTCTAGTGTCACAAACAAAAAATATTCACACGAGGCTAACATGACATCCAACATGAATGAAACTTTGAAACAAACATCTATGCTGCTGAGTCTGTATGTCAAAGCTAATTTCAGTAGGCTGAAGGGGTGGACTTTCACCCTGATACTAACTGTAGAAAAAAATGCGGTCTACTTTTAGTAAAGGTGATACAGAAATCAGCGTTGGCCTATAAAATATCTTCAACATAAAAATCCTTAGTTGGCAGACGTTCATGGGTGTCATAACAGCTTTTCTCGGTGTTTGAATAAAAAATTACGAAACAAACATAATTAATTTCCATGAGAGGATTATTTCAAGTTAAGTTATAGTTTTAAATACAAATAATAATGAAAAATATTAATAACAGAAAGACAGTTACATATTGATGTAAAAACTTGACAACCACCACTTACATTGATATATAAGCAATGATGTCTACGATATCAGGGAATAATGTGGGATGAATACTGAGTGTAAATTAATAATTTCATGTTCAAAACTGGTAGGTCGACTTAGCAGAATTCGACGTTAACTTTTCGTGCGTATATTTCAAAATAGTACTAGGTAACTACCACAAAAAATTTGCAATTTGTCGCAAACATAAGACAGAAAAAATTTTAAGTTAGGGATATTTAGTTAGTGCTAAAACCATAAGTGATATTTTGATAGTGCTTTATTAAAATATTAATGGAAAAACAAAAAAGATATTTTCATGGTTGGTTTACCCAAAGGCTTGTGAATACTGCTCTAAGAAGTGTGGGAAATTCTTCCCACATACGCCTCGCGTGGCTTTTTATTTTGAGCCTGTACTGTGGGCCGG
>JACJUY010002538.1:6758-23419 GCA_014220935.1 Platorchestia sp. MABIK | reverse complement strand
ATCTAAATCTGTTTATTGACCGTTTCTATATCCTTTAAAGTTGTAGTGTGCGAGAATTTCTTACAGAAGAAAGACAGTGAATATTGATAAGAATGCCTCAGGATGGAGAAGGAGAAGGGGTGAAGGAGAGGGGGTGAAGAGGGCAGTCATTTACTACAAAGCTCAGCGATTATTCGTTAGAGACCAATGTTTTTGTTACATGGAAAACAGTAATTATATATTTTCAGCGCAGCCCTCATAAAAAGTTAATGATTTATATTTGATTCATGAAATATTTGCACACACCGAAGCATGAGCTTGACTATAACAAATGAAGATGGAAGTGATGTGTAGAGTAACGTGGCTCGTTGGTAGTAAACAAAAACTAAGTACGGGATTTATTACAAAAATGTAAGTCGCTGCTGTAACAATTGTGCTTTAACTGCCATGCGTACGTATATGATACGAGCTCACACACGATTCCCACATCGTATGCGCACTCTCTCAAAACTATTGATCGGAGCTAAGCAATGAAAAGTAATGAGCTGAAGTATTTCGTAACTACTTTTTCAGTATGTACTACAGCATTCAATTATTGTTGAAATGAGAAATTTTGTGTAATTTTAATTTTGAATTCTTTCATTATCAGAGATTTTTTTTTAGATGAACGGGAGTTCACTAAGACATCATTTCTTCGATTTGGATTCTGGTTCGTGACCCTAGGATAGGAATTTCACGCTCTCAGCACTACTCTGAGGGAGGTAGGAAGAATAGAAAACGTGTTGGCTTTATGAGTCAGGAATCTTTCTTGGATAAGAGTCCATCCGAGTTGCTTTCAGAGAAGGGTTACATGGTCGCTCTTCTTGAATTTACCTTTGCACTCCACATTCGCAGCAAAATTCAGATATTTTTGTAACTCTGTAGATTTTGGGGTATGTCTTTCCACACTAAGCTACAATAATAGTTGCCGAAATGAGAAATCCCTCAAGAAAGAATGACTAATAATCTAGACTTTTCTCCACTCATACTTTTTATCCGACGAAAAACGTTAAATTTTCGTTATTTCTGTTGCAAGTTTTCTCAACGTAAGATTTAAAGGACCATATCTTGATTGAATCATATGCCTAAATTTTCTGTTTCTAGTGGCTTAATTTTTTTATTCTCTACCCTATCGTTAGGGTCAGATTTGGAATTCTTTTATTGCTTCTTTGATCCCAAAATCATGATTGTGTTTTGCACCCATTTAGCTTGAGACCATTTTGGTCATGCCACAATTTTGGGTAACTTAAAAGGCTTTTAACTTTTATTTTTATTTGCGTTTGCGTTAATTCTACCTTAGAAGTATCGTAGAATTTGTCGACGAGGTTTCCTTGGCAACCTCTCAGGAGATGAACAACTTCTGAAGTAAGATGATTGGTGACCGAGTACACCCGTGTATCTCACTTAAAATTAGTTAAACGTACGAGTCAGAGCATGTTAATGGTATGCTTACATCACATTGAAAAAAAAGCAGTTTCACAGCCTGTTCAATGTCTTTTATCAGGTTGGTGTAAAGTAATATCCGATTTTTAAAACGGAAGTTCAAAATTACATTGTCAATTATGACTTTCTGTAAAAAGTAAAGTATTTTTCTGTGATTAAACTAAATGATCATTCTTCGGAGTATCTTTGTTACGTCTATACATTTTATGAATAAAGCAACACAGTTTCATAAAACTGTTAATGCAAGTGCGACAGCAATATCTATTCAGAATACTTATGGGGATGATGTAGTGAATAAACGAAGTTGCAGGAGATGGTTTTCTCGTTTTCGAAGTTGTGATTTCATTTTAAAAAATGAGCCTAAGAAAGGCCGTCCAAGAACACTTTATTCCGATCACTTGAATGTTCTTCTGTAGCAAAATCTTATTGTCACCACTATGGAGATTAAAAAACGAAGGTGGCCCATAAAACCTGCTTCTGACTTTAATTTGTTCCAAGGACTACAGAACCATTTTAAGAGACTTAGGTTAACAACAGAAGAAGAGATTGAAAAAGAGTAGAATTTGCATTTTGATTCTGAACTTACAGAATTTTACGAGTGAGGCATTTATAAATTTATTAAAAGGGGGAATAGGTCATTGGAAGCAAGGGAAAGTATGTTAATGAAAGAATATTTCCATAGTCATTGGCTAATATATTTTTACTAAAGATCTTTAAATCAGACGTTACTTTTGGACCAACCTGATATTTGTTGAATCAAATATACATTTGAACCTACACAGTGAGTGGATCTTACATACGCATTTACACGTCAAAATATACTCGTGTTGGCAGCTTTATGATTAAAGCTGCATTCTGTAATTAATTAATAATTAGTTAAGAGATATTGTTTTTTATTTGCTTTGCCTTTCCTGCGATCTTTGCTCATCATGCATTTGACTAGGAATTTGAAATCTTAAAAGATTCAAGGGATTCAAGCTTACTTCTGGATGCTGAATAGGTGAGAGCGTTGTAAACATCATTGAGTAAAAATCCCGAATTTTGCAACAGCCAAAAACTGTTTTAATCTTTTGTCATGCAGTCATAGTGCTAAGTCGATTCAGAGCTAAATAGTTGTTTTAAAATCAAATTTTTCGCTGGTTTCGAGTGTTTTGTTCATAAAACTTCCAAAAGAAAATCAGTAACAGTTGAACATTCTCAGAATATTTGGGTTCTCGAAAAAATTGTTGGTGTGGGCGTTGTATTCCAAGTTGATGATATTTTTAATAGCCTTGTTTTGAGGCGTGGGCTACCTTCAGCTTTATTTTTGTCCGGGATTTTGCAGGCTTCATAGCCATATTGGATGAACGGATGAATCACTATACTACAAAGGATTTTAGGGCATCCTTTGATAGTAAATGCTCAACTCTGTGTGGAATTTTAATTGGATGGTAAATTTTTGGAGTTTATAAGAGATGTGGCCTTGAATTTCAGTTTTTAAATTGGAATATACCCAAAAATTGGCAACTTTCAGTCTCTGGAACCTCTCTGGAATAAACAGACTGTATAGCCTGACCGAATGAGCTCACTGCACACTCGTACGCTGACTACGAGCTGAGTATGATTTGTGTGTGTAAAATGACTGTGGGATTTTAATGTATGATCTTAATGAGTGAGCTGAGGGTATGATATTACTGTTGACTGTAATGACTGTAAGATCTGACTTTAATAAGCCTGTATGAGCTAATTGTACAGGCCAAGTGAGTTAGATGTCCACAGGATCAGAATGTATGATGAGACTGTATGAGCTTAGTGTTAGATTGTAACGTGTGCCACCTGGACGCAGTTACAGTTCAATAACATTTACCGTTTTGAAATCTGAGGATGTTTAAAAAATTCCTTCACGAAAGCAGCATTTAGACAAAAGTACACTCCACACAATGAAAATGTGGGACAATTTAATTCGATGTCCACCTTTTTCACCAAGACAAATAAAAGAAAAAAGGACGAAAAACTTTGACTCATGGCTTCTCCTAATCTCAGTGTTCTTACTAAATTCAAAGAACTTTTCTCATTAAAGTGCAGAATTTTTCTAAATTTACAAGTGCGAAAATTTATAACTCTGATTTATGTATGTCTAAGTTCAAATGCGTGATTTTATGTTTGCAATTTGAAACCACATTTTCGAATATGCACGATAATTTTGTTTCAATGAATGTAAACAAGATTTGCTAGAGACATGAGGAGCTCTTGAAATCCTGCTCATCTGGCGCTGATTTGAATACCAAACAAAGGTCAAAATTTTCTTGTGGCATTTGGCTAGTGAAAATTTGAGATAAATAGAAAAATTGGTTTATAAATGCCAAGGATAACTGCTAATGATCTTAAAGGTTGTAAGACATAACTTGTAGCGCACAAGGAGGCATAACCTATGGCCTAAGCGATTCCTTTTATAAATGTACTAGATTATCAGTCAACAAACATATTCACGGGTTAATCTATTTTCCCACTCGTTGCTAGAAAGACTCAACAGAATATCTACAGGAAGGAACACATAGAAAATGAATTAGCTCGTGAATCTGATGTTTAAACGTTTTAATTTTAAGCTCACCTAGTGAGGGAATTTCTTTCCCGTGTCACCTCATCTTTCCTCCTTCCAAATCTCTGTAGTAATTTTTTATTAAATTCTACCCAATATGTAGTTTAGGTTAGCACGTTTATTAAGTACCAAAGATAAAATATTTACACTTATTTTCACTGAAATCCTTTTAAAAACTTCTTCAGAATTAAATATAGATTCTAAATAGAAATTGAAAGATATTTTTGTTGAAGGGAGACATACATGCGTATATGATGCATAGCACAATGTATTTATTTTTAAATACGTATTGATACGTCTTTAAAATACGTCTTTGAAAGACGTATTGATACGTCTAACAAGTTAATTTGCGAATATAAGCACTATCACAACCAAATAGCAGAACAACGCACCAACGACCACCACTAGATGATGATGACGCTGGAAAACAAAACCTGTGCCGGGGAAATGTCCCGCTCTGATACAGGCAGCGCCGCACACAGCAAACGAACACAAAATCCGAGGTGAAAAATGTCCGAAGACACCTTCATTTTCACCATCCAAATGCAATTTTCATTTCTTCTCCCATCATTTCAGTGAGAGTGAAAAGTGTTAAGTCACTGAATTTAGCCAGTTTCCATAGAATGTTCACTGCTGATGGTTTTCGACAAGCCCTATAACATTTGAGCAACACGGTGTTTTCCGCCACAATGCGTATGCACAGCTTAAAGCCTATACTTCCACTCCAGTCACCACGCTTGTTTACTCAAGTACATCGAAAAGACCACATCCAGTTCTGCATAAAAAAGAATATTTTTTAAATTTTCTCGTCTCATTTTGGTCAACTCAGTTCATTTCCCTGGTTCTGATCAGTAAACTGGAAGAAGGGTTTCAGTAAAGCTTTAAGGTTCAGTAGGCTCAGCATCCAGATGAGGCAGCGACCTGCCCGAGCAGTGACACGAGGAGGACAGCGCCGTGACCTGCACCCTTTCATAGCCAGCGCGACACTGAGCAGAAGTAGAGCCTGTGCCCGTATATATCAGAGGCGCGCTCTCACAGGTAGCTTCTGTTAAAAGCCAAGCCTAAGTGCCCAGGTAGACTTTCTTCACTTCATGTTGCCTACGAAGCTCATCGCTGCTAACAAAATGGGATTTAAAACACGTTGACGGTTTCCTGTTACGAATGTGAGTTTGTTCTAAATTAAAATTCAGGATTAGAGCGCGGTGCAAATAGGAAAATTGCGGAGTAATAAATAAACTGTGCTATTTTAAATTGTTCTGTTGCATTACACTGCCTGTATTGACACTAAAGGCTATGAAGAGGAATGTTACGTGTAATGACTAGCCACAATGCGCTATTTTTACAAAATGAAATTCAACTAATACAAATAAAATTGATAAATGGCCTACAGCAAAACTTGAATAGGCTGAAAATAAAAATTAAATTAACTTTTACACTCACTTTCTTATAGAATGGTAAATATAAATCAGATCGAAACTGTATTTATCATATATATAGTTTTGACAACTCAAGATAAAGAAAAAATTTTACTGTCGGAATAACTTTACGGTTATTTTACCGATATAGTTAGGAACTTACCCATAGAGTGTAACATTTCATTAGAATTTAGCGTTTAATTCAGATGTAACTGCCACGACACGATTCAAATAGCTCGAGTTACGACTCACACCTGCTGGAAGATCTCATGAATTATTAGTTAAATATTAGTACCAAAGTCCGTAGACTTATTCTGAACCCAGCGCTGTTATATATTTTTTGAAGGAACTTTGACGCTTTCTTGGCTGTTTCAAAGTATTTTTGTTTACTGGAATTCTGATTAAGTTAGCATTTATTACCATTTACCTCTACCTTTTGAATGAAATTTTGTTCATTCGATATTTATTCGTTCATTTCTCCTCCGAAACAAGAGAAATTCCATTTCATCTGTCCGTCGAGTGAATCGATACACAATTACCATTCGTTGGTAATCCATTTTCATCAAAAAAGCAGAGCAGGAGCTCATCCAAAAAATTTGCTCTGTAATGGGGAAAGCGGAGAAAATTCTAGTGCTCATTGATTGATTCAATAATTTCTGGTGCTCGGTTCATTTCAAAATTTTATTGCAGCCCATTTCCATTGTAACTAAAGAAACAATAATCTATTCATGAAATAAAATGATATCCTAACGGTCGCTCAAGCATACACTGAAGGAAACAGAAATAAAAAGTTCAACATTCATTATGAACGCAAAGCTTGTGTATTAATATTCATTTCCCATCAGGCAAAAATTATAGAAGCTTAGCATTTTATCGTGCAGTCCTCGTTCCTCGATTACAGGGCTTAGCATCAGCATATCTCATCCTTTGTTTACGAAATTAAAATAATGAGGAATTTGAAATTGTTTTTGAGTTTTCTTCATATTTTTATTCGCGCATGATAAACGAAAGAGCTTTTACACTCAAGAAATAGCCCATTTTGTACGAGACATAGGATCCATTTAAAGCTATAAGTTATAAGTGTGCATTTTCTCGAAAATAAAACAACATAACCACATCTACGACTCTATACTTTGCCTGCGTCAAAACAAGATAGCTTTTCCACTCAAAAATAATACATTTTTTCCGAGACAAAAAATCCATTTATAGCGGTAAGTTAAAGTTTGCAGTTTTCGCGAAAATAAATAATCTAACCACTCAACTCTACTCTAAACCTGAAGCTAGACTACATAGTTCGTAAAAACCTGCCAATTTTGAGCAAGGCTCAAGTGATGCGATATATCTCAGAATTCCGAGGCAATTTCTAAAAAACGTTTGGTAGGCGGCGACATCAATAGCAGGTGACGCATTGCCCATTGGTGGCCGATCCATTTCGCTGATATCGACTTCTTGTGCTTGCATACCCGCCTATCTGACGCTCCCTGCGACATTAAAAAACACGAACTCCCTGCTCATCTGAAGTGCCCAAAAGATGCACGTTTCACGGAAATTGAAGTCTATCAAAAAATGCTGTTTTGCTCAAATTATTTCAGCTTCTAGACTTCAGAGCAGTTTCTTTTCAGCATTTCTTGAAATCGAGAATCTGCATGTAGCATTTTGATCATTTGACGCCTGTTCTGTATCAGTTTTTCCCTACCTCACTGGTTTTATTTAAAATAGTCTTACGCGAAGACGATCTTAAAAACATATAACTGCAGGGGTATTATAAACTAAAAATGTATTCTTCAAGCAAAAATTAGCTCCTATGATTTTGCACTCAGCGTTGATATTTTCGTCCTCATTAAGAAATCATTTGACTAAGTTTGACTGGCAGAAAGTTTGGCATTAGACTGGCAGAAAGTAGACCTGCGAGCTAGAAAGTTGAGTTGCGCACCCGAGCTCTCTCGGTCGCAGAGTCCAATTCACTTCGAAGAATCGATGCTACTCAGAATTTTCCAAACTTTTGTCTATTCATGCATACGGATCAAGCAGTGGTGGTTGCAGATGAAACTTTGATTGAACTTCTTCCGTAAATCCTGGAGACCAAACTTCACTCACAGATGACGGCATGAACTTTATTCTTACTGTTCTTTGGGATTGCCTTGGAATACTCATTCATGGAAACGAAGTCTGCTCCTTTTCAACGAAGGGCTCATATAAAAAGGAAACTTCGTAAAAACTGAAAAATTTGACGCTAAAATACGTGAGAGAGTAAGAGTCATTCAAATACGTATTTGTTAGTAAGCTTTTCTCAGCCTTTGTGTAGGGTATTGAGTTTAACATTCTGCGAGGCAGTTCTATGATGTTTATAGCTTGTTTAATCTTTCCATTCAATCTCCAACAAAAATCTAATAAGCGCTATGCTAACTTCAATTTCCTAATGATCGAACTAATATTGCAGCACATGCTACACTTATTGAAATATATTGCGGTTTTGTTTTCGACACAAATTTACCTGCACAAAAATTTACCTGTAAATTGTAAAGCAGCCGGCTTTAATTGCAAAGCCGGCTGTAAAACCGGCTGTTTAATTAAAACATGATAAAGCCTCTAAATTCTAACGTTTAAATTATCTGTGTCTATTTTTAGAAAAATACTAAGCAAAGGTAAAGAATACATTATAGACAAATGCATTAGTAAAAACAACCAAGTATTCTAAGCAATTTGCACAGGGATGTATGAAATGAGTGTCTTTGAAATGTGAAGTCTGCTACGAAAAGTAAAATGGTGCCATGATATTAACGGGCTGAAAACCCAAACTAATGAATTGAAAAATGTTCATTTTTTTATTCGAACGTTTTCCCTTTGAGAAAATAGCTGAGCAAGAAGAAGCAGCGAGGGGAAGTTGGGAACGGAAACTCATGTCGACAAGCTCGGCAGCATGAACACGCAGCGCTCTTAAAGTAGAGCCCATGTATTTAAGCGCATACGCTGCGCAATTGTGTTTATAAATAACTCTCAAGAAAGCGTGCTTCTCCGAAATTTAGGTTTGGAGGCTAAAAACAGCCCAAGTTTATTTTTCTGTAAATGACCTTAAAATGGAACTTGATTTAGAATTAAATATTCTGGAAAAAGGATCAAGGAACTTTCTTTCGCTTTTCAAATCGAGTTTCGAATTAGGGCAGAGCTCGAATAATCTTGTTAATCAACTTGTGAGGAAAAGTTCCAGACGGAATATTTGCGAAATAAACTTTCTCTTCTGTAGGAATATTACCAGAGTGTTTGTTTCTTCGGTGTATTATTAGTTAGCGCTCGTAGATTCCTTTTCTTCTTTTCCAGGGACGTATGTCTTCATGCTGCTTGATGTCGTTCATGAGCGCCTTTAACACTCAGCCATCTGGTGCTCTAGTGGTGGATTGGCCTTGCAGTTAATCACTGGCCTTTGCGGCAGCAATCCATTCTCCAGGAGAGGTTTTTTGAGCTCTGGAGCCTACTCTTTTCTACTGTTATAGTTTATATATTATTTTAGTAATCTAGAAAATATATTTGCATTCGTTTTGAGTAGTTTTTTTACCGACAAGTACTTCGTTGATGACTGTATAATGTTGATTATTTTCTGCTCCTTTGTTTTTGCCCTGATTTTGTTCTCCCCTCCGGCTGTTTGATGAGTGTCAGTCTCTCTCTCATCAGGTGTGCGGCGGCTTGATGGTCTCTCGCTTTCATTCTAAATATGTTGTGCTCGTTCCTTAACTCTTTGACCGCGATGGGTTAGACTGAAGTTCAATATTCAACTTAAATTTAAAGTCAACTATAGTAAGCAATTTTGAACGTAGCAAACATTAACTGGACTGTACCTTTATTAGTTTTGATTTCGTGTTTATGATAATTAAGTTAGTGACCACTGATCTGAGGCCAGCAGCATTGTAAAAATCCCCTCCGTGGCCACTGGTGGCGTACGTTGCGGTCAAAGTGTTAAGAGACAACTTGATGTTACTTTAATACAATTGTTCTTTTTTGCTCCTATAATCCGCTCTGTAATTATCCGCTATCTGTAACTGGAAGTTTGTACATTGGCACTGAGGGCACCATTTCCTAAGGAGGGTGCAAGCACTCATTGACATCTTATGCTGCTGTATTTGGCTACATAATTTTCGATTAATTCGTTTCCCCATATTTTTTGTTAATTTGCAGGAATACAATTTTTGTTTCTCTGATTTCCCATATTCTTAAATTTCTTCCGCTTTCCCATTAGTGTCCGCCGGGCGTCGGCCTACGGCTAGGGCCCCGGATTAACATTTTGACCGCAACGTGCGCCACCGGTGGCCACGGAAGGGATTTCCATATTGCTGCTGACTGCCCAGTAGTCATAAACTAAAATTTCGTAAATACTGAATTAAAGCTAAATGAAGGCATGACCCATTTAACGTTGGCTATTTCCAAAATCGCTTACTACAATTTACTTTAAATTTGAGTTGAAAATTGAACTTTTGTTTAACAAATTGCGGACAAAGTGTTAACGAGCAAAGAGCAGCTTTACGCTGCTAGGTACAAATTTCTTTTAAATGTGAACTGTAGTGACCATTGCAATTTGTTTTCCTATCGACATCAATTTTCCTTCTTTCTTCGTTACTTCATCATCCTTGGCTGTTTAATTTGTTTATTTCTCCAGTTTGTCAAACGCACTGTTGGAGTCGCCATGGGTCACCCCACACCCATTCTTTACCTGCGGATGAGCTTCTGGAGCTCAGTTCTGAGAAGTCAAACGCAGACTGAACGTTGTGCTGTTGATGGGAAATGCGGCAACCCCCTTGAAGGACATTCAGGCTTCCTTAAACCTCAATCGGTGTTATTTCACTGGCGATCTGCAACGCATGATATAATTTGGCGCTTAGGAATCAGCGTGCGCTTTGGGCCGATTGGGTATACTGTCTACCACTAACAATGCGGGATTACTGGCCAGCTCGCTCGGGTCAAAGTGTTCAGCAAATGGTTTAAAGTTTTAACGTTTTCGCTCGGTTTCCATAATTGGAAATGAGAATGCCGCGGGTACCTGCTTTTGAAATTGTAATATACCCGTTAATTTCCAATTCGTTTTTAAAAAATAATATAAAATAAGTTGTTACGAATATTTTAAAAGGTTGTTATCGATCAGCAGATACTTACTAGGATGTTAACGGTTCATAAATAAAAGTCGTAATTCCTTTTGTATGTTTCTTCTCGCCAGTGATATTCATGGCGTGCTAATTACGTAAGCAAAATTTCTTTGAATATAGTAATAAACTGCAGTGAAACATTAATCTACACAAAACTTACAATGCAAAAAATTCAGAGCGGAAAGCGGGATGAAAAACTACGAAGTACTATCGGGAAGTTCCAAGACTGCACTTGTGACTTGTGTTAGACGTGCCTGCGAGTGTCTGATTACGAAATATCTAAAATATCAGAGTGCTGAATTTCCTACATTGTGAGATTGTCATGATGACGAGTTGTGTTGTGTAATTTTGTGCTAACGTTCATTTGGGAATTTTGAAACGGCAGATGAATTAGGACAGCGAACTTTCACTAAGCGTCTTAAAATAACCCGACGTTCACATCCAAGGTCATGACCGGTAATGCAAGCTTGTTTGTGGCTATGATCCAGAGACAGAGCAGCAGTCAACACACAGGAAAGGCTACTATTCCTGAGACCGAATAAAGGCACAGCAGGTCAGGGGTGCAACAACAATCATCACCATCACGTTTGTAGCCTTCAAAGCATTGTCCATCTCGAGTTCACGTCAGCTGGTGATACAGATTTTTTGTACGACGTTTTGAAACGGCTGCCGAAAAATATGGGATGATGAAGGATCAAGTTGTAGCAAGAACAAAACTGACTGTTGCCTTCCGTTCAATGTTCCTGCTTAATCTTACATGAAAACAACGCAGATTTGACCAAAAAAAGAACGGTTACAGCCCCACATTTTCCATGTTCATTCGATTTAGTCCCATGAAACTTTGTTCTGTTCCCGGAAATGGAAATCCTCGCGAAACATCATTTGGAAATTGTGTAATACACATCAGATAAAAAGACTGAGTGAACTAACTTTACAAGCTTCAGGAAAAGTTTTTTGATGCTTTCAGGCAGTAAAAATCTTGGTTTGTTATATTGATTCATCGTGACACTACATAGAACGCATGGATGGAGATGGTACATTAGTAGCTTACGTGAGCAAAAATATTATGACTTAGACAGGGGAACTTATGATGGTATCTCGTATATGATGGAAAAACAACTTTGAAGAGTCAGTTCACGATGAAGATCGGTGAATCGTAAGCATGTTGCGAAAACCCCTGACTGTAATGTGATGCGATTTATTTTAATTTAAAAGTGCAGAATGCAAAAAAAAAATTGAACTCAGGCCCAGTGATTAGCTTTTGAGCGACTGAGGTACGAAAATGGTTCTCATTTTTTTTTTTGCTTTCGGCTACTACTTTCCAATAATGATAGAAGAAAAATCATTGAAAAGTCATGAAGAAAAGTCATGAAATGACCACAAAAATTAGCTGCATCTGAAAAACAATGGATATTGAGGGACATAATGCTCTTTTCTATATTTGGTCAGTAGTTATTTGAAAAATGGGCCAGTGTAACACAATAATAGACAAAGAACGTCTGTAAATCTTAATCATTAAGACCGTCAGAAGAGTTCAGTACATGGGCTGAAGCAGAGTTTTGAATAAAAACTCTCCAAAGTTAAGAGTGTAACGAACAAATTTGAGCAAATTATCCACTTTGTTCAACAGTTTTTTGTGTGTTATATAGAATACCTTTTTAAATTAATTAATTAAGTAATTAATCAGCGACTCTTTGGACACCAAAACAGCAACTGAACGTAATGAACATTTTAAGCATAATCATCGTACTTTGCACAGCCACTATACTGAGCATAGCCTCTATTTTCAGCACAGCTAGCGTACTTTGCACAGCCACTATACTGAGCATAGCCTCTACACTCAGCACAGCTAGCGTACTTTGCACAGCCACTATACTGAGCATAGCCTCTACACTCAGCACAGCTAGCGTACTTTGCACAACCACTATACTGAGCATAGCCTCTATTTTCAGCACAGCTAGCGTACTTTGCACAACCCTATACTGAGCATAGCCTCTACACTCGTGCCGAAAATAGAGGCTATGCTCAGTATAGTGGCTGTGCAAAGTACTCTGTAGACGGCAGGTCTACAGAGCAGTTCGTCTGTACTCTCTAAGCAAGGATGAAACTCGTTGAATGGGAAACGCCCAGTACCCCCTGCGGCGTAATGCCATGTTTCTGGCTGAAATCCAGATAACTCTACGGATTCTGACTCCTGCGATGAGCAAAGGTTTCCAAATTGTTTTTTCTATTGTTTGCTTCTTACAGAGAAATGTTTGCAAAATTTTACTGATAATTCACCCTTTAATTAATTACTTTCACACAAGTATTATTTGTATATACTTGACTGCTTCAAGAAATATCGCTTGTGTAAATTTCATGCATACTCTTGGATTACATTACCTATTAAAAAATAATAATCAGTTTTTCATCGTTGCAGACTTTTTACGAAATGATTGAAAATGACGCAAAAATTGAAAACACATTATTTTTAATTAACTGAATTTACTAAAAGTTCACTTCCGTAGCATGCCAATAAACACACACAATGTAGTCTCCTAGCCCTGATGTGTTTATTCATGTAAATGTGTTTTTGATTATGAATGAAACATTCATAAGTAAATTAAAAAAACACGTTAAATTTCTCCTAGAATTTCCTAAATTTTATGATTGAAGTCTACGCATGCGAGACTTCAGTCCTTCCCTTGAACTCGTGCACAACAACTCGCGTCCCTGCTCCCATCACAGCAATGCCACCTCTTAAAATTAAACCCTTAAAAATAAACCGGGCGACAAATAAAGCACCTTTACTAGGCTCAACAAAAGATTGGCGATAAATCTCTGTTAAGCTTCAAGATATTGCCCGGAAACATTAGTTTGCATCTCGCGTTTCCAACTGCAGCAGTTAGAGGCGAGCACTGCTGTTCGAAGCAATTTAATTCAATCGACTATAATTGGGCGAAGCGTCAATTACTCAAGCAAATTACAATAGAAAGACAAACAGTTTCGCGGAATAACAACGTCGCCTAATTCTCAACAATAGATCGCGCGACAACAAAGCATTGAGCTTATTAGAGCTCACTAAGAACATTTAAAATAATACGGACCCAAGTCTCGTAACGGAGAGAACGCTTTATAGTTCTCTATATTATGAAGCTCGAATGTGGCTTCAGTCACGCACTTATATGGAACGTAACGAATGCGCCCTCTAGTGACACACTTTGTCGTTAAACAAAAAATTTAAAAAACATCCCTATGAGGACTAGGTACAATAGACCTACTTAATTCTAGTTTGGTTTTAAAACATATTTTACTATTGAATTCATTTTGTTTTAATTACTATGACAACTGTCAGAAATAGGTTTTTGTGCATGAGTCTCGTAATTGATAAAACATATGATCGTATGATCACGCACATACATATGATCGAAGGAATGAGACATGGTGGTCGAAGTTAAATTTTCACAAAACTTTACACAATATCAACTGAACAAGTCATTAACAAAAAGATATGCTTTATCAATAACAAGTATTTCTAGAAATCAAATGAATATTCAAAAAAATGGAATAAATTTCATACCGAAACAGCTTTGATTTTCCTTATTCAATATCACTGAGTTGGATGACTTTCTTCCCAGTTGATGACCGACTGCAGACAACGAGTAAGATATGCTCAGTGAGCCGCTGAAGTGTTTACCATGTTGCGTGGCGAGACGTACGTCCTTCTATGTAGAGTGGCTTTATAATCCAATGATTTTCCCTAATAGGATACCCTAGAAGTCGCTGAACTTGTTCAGGCCCACAGGTAGCTATACTCAAATTTGACCATTGTACTAGACTTAAGAAACATTCAACCTCTGTCTCACCTGTAGCAAATAAATTGTTTGAATTGTTTAAAATTGTTTCGTTGTATTATTTCCGAATTTTGCGGTTAGATCGTTGCATTGTTGTGCTGAGTTTACGTCCCACATCGTTGCATCCTCAAATTCTATGTCGCACAAGCTGTATTCTTTGGTATGTGATTCATGTCAATGATTTCTATTGGTAAATTCAGAGGTTAAAATCTTGCAAATATTATCGAAGATGGATTTTTGTAATGTTCGTGAGCACTTTTGCGATACAGAGGCTGGAGGACATGACAACCAGGCCAATAATTATTTTGCTTTTCTAGTACTTATTCTGGCCTATGAAAGGGTGTTAAAACTGACTGAAGGTAGGCTAACGAGACGCATTACCTTTGTTACTCTGCATACTTTTGAGCTCATTTTGATCGCATATCATTTACTCTAGGAAGTTTACTGCAATTCTAATTGTGATCATTCTAACGAAAAGGGCTATGATATTGAACACTGTGATCATAGTTATAACTCTGAAACGGGTAAAAAAATTATAGAACAATTTTATTCGTACGCATAAGGAAAACTATAAATTTGGGGAACACAGCTTTTGTTCTGTGTAAAGAAAGTCACTTGCAAGCCTGGCTACGCTCCTGAGACTCCAGTCATGTACTGTTCACCTTCAGCGCAGGAAATCAAATCAAGCTGAAAAGACGAGTAAAAACTTGACGAAACTTCTGAGAGGAACAGAGAAAATGAAGCACGTAGCTAAAACCCGTCAGTTGCACCTGCTGCTTTCTCACTCGTGGGCATGCCGGTGCCTGTACACAACTATAGCCTTATTTAGACTGTGGCATTATCTGAGAGGGAGGCAGAGCAGACAGAGACTTTTTATCACAAACACAAAAATGCAGCCTTATTTAGACTTTCAGACAGAGATATTTTCTCATAAATACAAAAATGTAGCCTTATTTAGACTTTCAGACAGACACTATTTATCACAAATACAAAAAATGCAGCCTTATTTAGACTTTCAGACAGAGACATTTTCTCAAAAGACAAAAATGTAGCCTTATTTAGACCGTTGTATTATCTGAGAGAGAGACAGAGCAGACAGAGACAGCGATGTCCTGATGCCCTCAAGACACTCCCTTTGAGTGAAGCCGTCGCCTCATCCCTCTGGGGAGCTCAGGGAGGAGCACAAACGGAGGTCATCAGAGCACATCGAAATGGAGTTGGCATATTTGCTGGGGAAGACAAACTCGCGAGGGGAATCAGACGTGCAGAATCAAATTTAAATGATGAATAAGGTGGTCGGGGATTATCTCCTTGCACACGCTTTTCAATTTAGGTTATGACTTATTTACAATAACAGAAATGCTTGGATAAAATCTGTATTATGGTCATGATTGCAATTTATTTATAAAAGCCGAAATGAGTGCAAAACCATTGTGTTGCCTTCGTGGTTAGAACTTATTCATAATAGCAGAAATGTGTGCAAGAAAATTTTTGCTATCTTTGGGGCTGCTATTTATTGATAGTAACAGAAATTAATACAGAAAAATTCCGTTTTCTTCAAATTAAGTAAACACTTTCTATCGTAAGCCTAAAGTTTACAAAGAAATCGGGTGAGGAATAATTTAGATGCCAAGAATTTAGCGATGCATGGCTAAATCCTCATCCAACTTCTTCTTCGCAAACAGTGAGTTACGACGAATAATACTGGAGAACATCATAGAACATAGATCATAGAACAAACGAATGGTTGTGGGGTGGCAAACATACAATAAAAGATGAACACAGATATGACAAAATCACCGGACAAGGACGTACATGTGGTAGCAATACAAATGACTTAAGAATTATCTAGGCAACAAACAGCTCTAGCATGATAAGTTAATAATACAAATGACTTAAGAATTCTCTAGGCAACAAACAGCTCTAGCATGATAAGTTAAATTAATTTTGATAATTTATCTTGTATTGATACACTTAGGATTTAAAGCAGCAGCATTGTGGCGTTTGAGCACGACGTCGTCAAAAATTCAAAGACACCGCGACTGAGAGATAAGAGACGGAAATTAACGTGGACACTGAGAGAAAATATGATAAAGAGTGAGGGATGTGAGGTGAGACGAGGCAAGGAAAGCTGAGGGGAAGTGAGAAAAGATAAGAGGAAGTAGGGGGATGCGTAGGGAGTTGAGGGGAAGTGAGGAGAGGCGAAGGGAGTTGAGGGGAAGTGAGGGGAGGCGTGGGGAGG
>JACJUY010002537.1:92590-104976 GCA_014220935.1 Platorchestia sp. MABIK | reverse complement strand
ATACAACCTCATTTTCCCTGTCACAAGTCATTTCTAGTGAGAAATGATAGGATTTTCAACATTTTTATTTCGCGAAATTTTTGGGAAAAAACGTAAGGGTAAAAAACGTAAGGGTAAGGGTACCCTTACGATATTATTTGACATTAGCAATCATTGTTTCCAAAATCAATGACAATTTTCGATAACTTTAATAATCGCTTGTACATCAGGAAAAACTACTTATTTGGCCAAAAATATTCCCTACGTCTCAAAATTTCCATTTATAAAATTCTTTCAAAATCTGCAAGGTGTATTACAGGGTTTTCCAGGGGCGAATCCTCATTTTCAGGGGTGAATCCTCATATACAATCTCATTTTCCTTTTCACAAGTCATTTCTAGTGAAAAACTATAGGATTTCCAACATTTTTATTTCGCGAAATTTTGGGGGAAAAACGTAAGGGTATACCCTTACATCAGGATAAACCTGAGCGGGATAAACCCTTACATCAGGATAAACCTTCTAACGTAAGGGTATACCCTTACGATAATCAGGGGCTTCAAGCCTTGCTAGGGCTTCAAGATAATACTGCAAATTATAAAATGTAGGTGTTTGCATTCACCAGCAAGGTTTTCGAAAAAAGAACTCCTCGGCCTCTGCTTTGTCGTTCTAAATCAAAATTTCTTGTGTTTTTGAAAGAATCATAACTGAAACATAAACGATTTAAAATTTGCAAGCCCGTCATACCCCATACAATGTTGAAGTGAGCTTCATAAAATTGGGATATCTAGTGGTACTCTGTGCATGCACCACACGCTCAGATGTGATAATACTTGTTACGACTGTATTTGCATTTTTGTATCCTGTTCTATAATACTAGACACACAAGCTACGTAAGTTTCATATTGAACTGCAGTAGACTAGGGAGAATAAAAATTTTATTTAATTTAAAATGCACCACTTTTCTTCAATTTTTAGCCAAATTTTTGTAAGCAAGTTTTGAGAATGCAATTGACAGAAGCAGAATGATTTCGAAAAATGCTGGTACACGTTTTCAACTTAGGTGATTTTTACCTCGTTAGTCAACTAGCAACTACAAATTTCATTTTCGAACACCGAGTGTTTACTCTGTATCTGTGTAGAGGCTGTTCTTTACAAATCAGCGATTACCAAAGGAATTTATTCCTGCTCATTTTCTTAATTTTTTCCATACTTTGAAATTTCATAAATCTAAAGTGATATCCGCAATGATCAATGTACATTATGTCTAATTCCTTATCGTTCGGCAGAGTATGGGATGCCAGTGGTTATCGGATGTTTCCCTATCTATTATTTCTCATGAAGAGTTGTCTTAGTGGTCAAATTTAGGCCCAAACATCTGCTTGGCAAATGTCCCACTCTGACGTGAGAATGTCCAAATTTGACCGATTGTTTAGTTTTCTATTATCAGTTAGCTGGCGAATTGACACCGTTCAGAAACATTATTTAAGCCTCAGTTGTCATTCAAGAAAAATAGAATCTCAAGTATTTGCTTTTTACCATAATTCCGTGAAAAATCATACAAGAGAAAGTACCCTAGGTGTAAGCCATCTAAACTGATGGAAGATCTACTACTATACTTTTTCAGGGAGAAAAATCATATTCTTGCTTCGGTTTTCCGATCATTTGATGGCAGTTGAAAAATAAAATTCCTGGAGCTGAAACGATTTCAAGAAAAATCACCATTAATCAGAAACGATTATCCTATAAGGCGACTTACTTCTTAAACTTCTCTTCGATGGCCTGCAGCAGTTCTTTGACCTGGTCGCCCTTGTTTTTGAGCTTGGTCTGAAGCTCGGAGACCTGGAGCTTAAGTTTGGTCTCATTCTCGCGCAGGGTGGTGGTAATGTCACGCAGCCTCTGGTACTTTCTGCTCAGTCAAATACCTCTTAGTTCCAAATTGTTCTGTTTTCCTTACTCTTATTAAATGATAGGCTGACGGCTCTCAGCAGAAAAGGATAATTCAATACATTTTTTAGATTTCACGCAACAAATTTGTCCACAACGAATAAAAAATTTGATGTACCATGGACCTCCAAGACCCTCAATTAGTTCAGTCTTTAAGTAAATAAAATACTCGTTGCTACAACTTGAACTATAGCAGTAAATAAGAGTTAGTAACAGTTATCATTACTATACTGAGCGAATGAGCCGCTCAACCATAACTCGTATAAGAAATAAAGAAAAAAGCATGGACATATATCACAGGGCTTGAGCACTAGTTCTGCATGACTACAACAGATTCATGTTAAAAATATTTAATGTAGCTCAAAACATTAAATAAGACCATGGTTGGCTATCACCCGGCATCCTAAGCTTATTGTAGCTTAGCATGCCCTCTTGAGACACTAAAATATTTACAAACCACTGAAATAAAACACTTCTGAAGAGAGACATCTTCCACCCGAAAAGAGCACAAGAAGCATCCCCCTGAAGATGGCAATGCATGCACAGTATGCTGGGTGACACATGGGAGTCCCAGCAAATAAAAGGTAGACCCTAATGAGGGACTAGTAAAAGTATTGCTGCTACGGCCGCGAGTGGCTAGTAATCATTTGCACAACGTTTAATCCCCCATGAAAATGGCAAAAAGAAACTACGCGGTAGGAGCAATAGTCTTGAAAGCGCATCACAATGAGCAAATTCACAACACATGACGACAGATCACGTTTCCTGGGTAATCAAGGTCATTGAACTGCACACGTACTTGCTGCAGACTATGGATAATTTATGAATGAGTGAAGTCCAAAATGACGTATGCTGTTGACGTTCATAGCAGATGCCACATTCTCACACCTATAGTGCACTTCGCCTTAGTGTAAAAGAATTATTCGAGTGTACATATACAATAGAATATTACATTTAATTTTCTCGTCACATCCATACCTCAGGTTACACCAGATTTAGATACCTTCAGAGTATTGCAAAGACAATGTAGAAAGTTACATAACTAAACGCGACATTTATCAGTCACCACATCCCATTTGTCAACAAGTTCGACCATTTGTGAAGAAGCAAGTGAACAAGCCCGACATTTCTAGCATCACGTACTGAATGTGATCGAAATAAGTGGCCTCAATCTTCTGGTACTCCTGCTGCATGCGCTCTGTTTCCGACTTTGCTTCCTCGACCTGCGCACTCAGTTTCTGCACAACATAACAAATGTTAGTCAAATTGCAAAATGTTTCAATGAAATAGAGCATTAATATTTTGACGTAGAACATAACCAATCAAATCCATAAAACTTTAAGAGAATGAAAAACGCTATTTTGGAATATCTATGCATAAAGCATATAATCAAGGGAAGCACCATGTAACCAGGCAAGTCGAACTCTCACAAAAAAAAAGTTAATTCAACAATCACAACTAATAAACATCAGTTAATGACTCGAAGCTAAGACAACGAATGCGTCAAGGCTTTATCTATGGATAATTAGGTACATGTTTCATAGGAAATAAATTCTCACAGGAAGAATGGCTAACATGATATAAAGAAAGCAAAATTATTGTAAGTTAGATCTTCAATAATCTTGGGTAATTTCAGCAGTGATCCACACATTTTTAAATTCCTTCTATGTATCATTAGGTCGTTTGGGTTAAGAATGGTAGTTTTTGAATCTCAATTGCAGGAGAGAAGGAGAAACAGAGCGAGAGAGGATACTATTTCATCACCGATACTTACCAATAGCGTATGAGTACGACTAAATTGTGTTCATCAAGTGTACCTCAATAGAGAGAAGTTGTACTGGTTACGCTCACGCGGATACAACTCAAAGATTAAAACTTACCCGCTGCTGTTGAAGCATCTGCTCCTCATGCTCTTTCTCTAGCAAGGCCTTCTGCTGAGCTATCTGCAGTATCATCATCTGTACTTGCTTGAGAGTCGCCCTGTAACACAAGAGCTCAGTTAGTCCAGCAAAACTTCTGTGCAATAATACTTAGCCCAATTCTCTTTATAATCACATTGGTAGATCAGTAATTGAACTACGACCAAAATCAAGAGCAGGGGGTGGAAACAACCCACACAACACTTTAGGTTAATGTTGCTGAATATGCTAAATGCAAATATCGAATGGAACTCTCTAATTCTGGCACATCACATAATCAAATAAATAGTTACTCCGCTGCTCCCGTCATTGGTGGAAAGATTTGTACATTTCATCAAAGTATAATTTTATCAACGAGAAATGTTATAAAAACTTCCTTATACTCATGCTATGGCACTTGCATGCCATTTTCTACAATATTACTGGTATACTTGTATCAAGAGAATTTGTGCAGCTAAATCTACAAGTAAAAAACCACATATCTGGGTCAAAATATTACTCAACAACTGCTGTCCTAAGATTAAAAAAATCAAGGTAAATCCTTGACAATAAGAAAAACTTGTTCGTACACAAACCACAAATTTGACCAAGCAGAGTCTCAGCTCCAACTCACACAAGCTCTGAGTTCTGCTCCTGCAGATCTTGAATGACAATGGCGTGCTCCTCGAGCTGCTTCTTGTTCGTGGCCGCCTGCCTCTCGTATTCCTTCACACTCCGCAGGTGATTCGCCTGTGCACACCACCTTATATTATTGTGAGCTCTAGAATACTCGCAATATGGCAGAATTTCTAGTTCAACTTTTCATGCAGCAATATTCTCACGTCTAACAAGTGATCAATGCTCAATTGATTAATTTGAGAAAGAAATTACAGGAAATCATTGCTAGTTAACAATCATTTAGCTGCTTAGCGGCGATACCACAGCAATTGTTTTCTGTCAAATGATAGAGTGATGCGTTGCAGAGAAATTACTAATGAATTTGTAAAATGCAATATACGCGATATCCGCGCTGAATGAAAGGTAATGCAAACTAACTTTACCACGTTTTCAGCAGTGATAACTATGTCAAAAAGCAATATTTGAAAACTACTGTTGGAGATATTATTAATAAGAATAAGAAATCTCTCAAGCTTTTAACTTTGAATATTTATTGTTTTTAATTCAAATATTAAAACTTTTAATTATTAGCCACCTCAGAATGCAAGAAGCTAAAAAAACTAACAAGTCGTGCATCCCATAGGCTACACAGTGCCTAACAACAAGTATCACAGAAAACAATTAACAAAAAATAAACGTAAAAATGACCACACATACGTCTTACGCGCACACAGAATAAAATGGTCATATATACGAGGGCTGTTTTTTTCAAGTTTCGATAGGCTATAAAAAAAGACAAATTGTGATAACAAGATGATTTTATTACTAAAAGATTCACAACGTCTTAGTTATTTTTCTATGTAGTCACCACGAAGGTTGAGGCATTTGTCATTACGTGAGACAAGTTTTCCTGTACCTCTTCAAAGAAGTCAGCTGCCAGTGATCCCAGGTAGGTCGTCACCGCGTCTTGACCACCCACCATATAGCGTTGACCACCCACCATATAGCCCGGACTTAGCACCCAGCGATTACCATCTGTTTTGAGAAATGAAGGCGTGGTTGGGGGGGCCAGCGCTTCGCTAACAACGACGAGCTTCAAGACGCGGTGACGACCTACCTGGGATCACTGACGGTTGACTTCTTTGAAGAGGGTACAGGAAAACTTGTCTCACGTTATGACAAATGCTTCAACCTTCATGGTGACTACATAGAAAAATAACTAAGACATTGTGAATCTTTTAGTAATAAAATCATCTTGTTTTCACAATTTGTATTTTTTTATAGCCTATCGGAACTTGAAAAAAACAGCCCTCGTACATAGAAGCAGTCAATCACAAAAAAGGTCGATTATACCTACTATGACCAATCCTGGTAACGAACAGTGAAGCCTAGCTAAAATGGTGCAGATATGCACAGAAAAAAGTGAAGCACACCCATAAAATAGTCAGTACTGCACATCACGGATCAAACATAAATAGCAAAGGATGGCGACCTGCATGGCAGATTAGATGTTAGTTTCAGCCTCACTTACCAAAAAAAAAAAACATTCCAAAGAGAGGAAGGCACTATTTATTATCGAGATAAGAGAACGCAGAATCTATGCAAAATGGGCATAGAAATAGTAAATTGAGAAAGAAGTTTACGAAACATGATAAAAGTTGAAGAAGAAAGTAGGAAGTGCTGAAAGACAGGACATCACTGACGCCAACGAAAGGGTGGTCCTTAACATGACAAAAAAATTTATTTCGATAAAAAGAAGGCTTATCTAACTGTGAGCTCGAGCCGTCACCGACCTGCATGGCCAGCTCGAGGTTCCTGAGCTCGGCCTCAGGCACGTAAGTCTCGTCTCCGCTGCAGCGGCAGCAGATGACGGTCTGGTCCGCCTGCACGAGCTGCTGCTGAGTGACGCCAGAGCTCGGGTTGCTCACCACCGTGTTCTCCAGCACCGACACGTCCAGCAGGCTGTGCGTCGTGTCGCCTGGCTGCTCCAGTACAAGGATTCATCACAGTAAGCAAATGCAATGCAAGGAAACTCAAGTAAAGTAAGGCAAACTGATGCCAGCGCTTTGCACAAGTACTCATGACAGTTCCAATGTTAAGTAAATGCAATGCAATGAAAACTGAGTCAAGTAAGGCAAATTGCTAGAGCTTTACAGACCATGTACACATCGCGCCAAAGGTCACAAGGGTTATATTTGTATTTAATATTAAAATGTAGTGAAAACCAAGTACAGTACTATTTTGAAACTAAGCTCAAAATGAAAAATCAAATTTGTATTACAATCAGGTAGAATTTCCACTCGAGATTTTGAAGTAGCTCCACTGAGGAATATTACTCTGCACAGTAAACTATGAAGAACGTTACGTACCTTCTGAGGAGATGGGCTGAATGAAATAAGGCCGCTTGTGCGTCGATTGTCCTCTTCTTCAGCAGCTGCCTGCTCTTCCATCAACCTGCAGACATTCATTAAAATTTAAATTCAACATCAATGATGAGCAAAGCATTAAATTTAAAGGAGGTATTTAAAATTCTAGTACATAATATGAAAGACATGGAATACTAAAATGGACAAATTTAAATCTGTCGTACATACACGAGAAAAAAATATCATGAAATTTTACACAAGGTTGTACTATGAAAGTTGCTTGAAAAATGATAAGAATTTCAATGATAAAATAAAGAATGGAATATGTAAATAAAACCTCATAGAAAAAGACATGATCAAATAACATTGAAGATACAAGCAAAAAGTTCAAGGATACGATTGATATTAACATAGGAACGTCAAAACAATTAAATGTAATGAAACGCCTATGTTATGAAGAAAAAGAAAACCTTGTTTTTCTAAATAATGAATTCATATGCTCGAACAGCAAAAAAGTGAACACACTTTGTTTCAGTTTAAAAAATGTACACAACACAGAGAACTGAAGTAATAATAAATCAAATTACACAAAGTATGCGACAACAAACATTGCACATCAGCGGTCACAGTAAACATTTTGCAGTACAGAGAAACATAAACCTCCTCACCAGCTCTTATTACACATCAGGGAAACGTAAGAACCATAGCCATCATCAAACAGGCATACAAAAGAAACAGCTACCGCACAGTTTAACACGTTGTTTGGGAACCCATCGTTGGGACGACTGAAAATTTGTAACAATCTTTCAAAAATTAATAGAATTGAATATACCCTTTTGATATTTGGTGTTTATAAAATTTTGAACGTTTGACTTTAAATTTGAGTCGAATATTGCACTTCAGTTTGACCCATCGCAGTGAACGTGTCAAGACGGTGATGTGCCAACAAAGAACCTGTTCTGGTGGAGCAGAGGCGCGAGAGAGGGCCGGCCCGCCACGAGCGGGTCGAACTTCACGTAGAGAGAGTTGCGGATCAAGTTGAGCTTGGAAGAACCCTGGCTACCGTGGCCTTCCAGCTCGTCCAGCTCTTGAGGGTTGTTGAAAACTGCACACAGTGTTCAGATTGAGATCTCAAACACCTGCTTGCAATCGCACGAAAAAAAAAGTGAGTTCTCTAAACTGACCTCATAATTCACCCAAGTGAATAATGGTTACATTAATACAAATATAATTAACTACAAAAGTGTGACAATTATTTGAAAATTATGAAGTTCAACACAAGGGACTCAATTTTAACATCTAAAAAAAAACGCAGCTAAAAGCACTTGATGTTGAAATCCGCAGTTCATTATTTTATTGAAAAAGAATTTTCATCCAAACTGTTCCATTTATTTTGAGTAACACAGCCCACGCACAACTTAAGCTCTTCTACAGTAAACCATAATGTACTAGCTCACTAATTTCTCACTCCGTTTCTGAGACGGAATATGACTGGGTTAAATTAATACGAAATTTCAAAATCTGATCCATGAAAATTCAAATGAACGTTCCAGTATTGTCCAGTATCCTAGATTGCTTTAGTAGCAATTGAAATAAAAGTTGATTTTTCAGTTTTTCATCCAACCCAACACAAGTGTAGAGTAACCCACCATCTAAAGACACAACACGCATCCCACACTCAATAGATTAATACAATTGAGGTCTCACAGCAGCATCACTGTACACAGTGTCTCATCCAACCTAACAAGTAGAGAGTAACCCACCATCTAAAGACACAACACGCACCCCACACTCAATGAATTAACACAGTTGAGGCCTCACAGTTAGCAGCATCACTGTACACAGTCACTCATCCAACCTTACAAGTAGAGAGTAACCCACCATCTAAAGACACAACACGCACCTCACACTCAATGAATTAACACAGTTGTAACCCACCATCTGAAGACACAACACGCATCTTGCACCTACTTAATTAACACAGTTGAGCCCTCACAGTTAGCAGCATCAGTGAAGGTGAGAGGAGTGCTGGGGGAGGAGCTGCTGGTAGACGTGGGGGTCCTGGTGGCGGGGGTAAACCGGCGCGACCCCCCCACCCGGTCTGGGGTGACTTTCTTGACGAGGGTCAGGGCACTGTTCGTGATCTCGTCGAAGTCGAGGCTGGTCATGGACTGCCTCAGCCTGCCGGGCTTGCCCTTAAAAGCGCCCATAGCGTTGTCTGGCAGAACCTGAGCAACGCGAGTTTGGAGGTTAGTTGTTCAGAGCATAAATTCTCAACTCTTTAGTGGCATCTCAAAACATTTTCCTTAGAGTGCAGTGGCCAAGATTATAATATGAAAACGTATTAATAAATAACATTCGAGGCAAGCATAAAATTTTAACAACTGAATTGCACTTTTACTTTCATAAAGTAGTTAGGCATTAATATACTAAAAATTATATTAATAGGGTTGCTAAATGAAACGTACATTAAAGTTCCCTCGAACCCAAGCACAGTAGTAATTTCTATACACTATAATTCTCTCCTACTACACAGAAATACATCACAGCAACTACCTATTACTATTATTATATAAGAGAGTTTTAGCCTCCCTTAACCACGACAAAGATGTTCTAAGAGAGGAAGGAGGAAGGCACCGTTTAGAATGGAGTTGAGGGAACGTGGAATCTATGCACAAGGTGCACAGAAACAGTGAGCAAAGAAAGAAGTTCAAGAAACAAGAAAAAGTTGAAGAAGAAAGTAGTAGGAGCTGAAAAACAGGACAGCAGTGAACCGAAAAAAGATGGTCCGTAACAGAACAAAAACCTATTTTATTTCAACAAAAAGGAAGCCTACCTAACCCTTCACTCGGGCTCTCACATTGTCCCCCTGGGAGTGCTAATTCCCATAGATACAAGAGTTGTATCCTCCTGAGGGGAGCAGCTACCTATATAACACATCTCAGTTTAACAATAAAAGAAAATAAGTCAAAAACTAAGGGATCCAGTTTAACTCTCTTACAACGGTTAGATTGAACCAACCTGAGCTAGCTCTGAGCCGAAATCTTCTCTGGTAGAAGTAAACTCTTCAGTGCTTGCAGCATTGGTAAAATTGGTGAGGACAACGGGAGAATTGGAGATGGCCGTGGCGACATTGAGGCTGCTCATGAAGGGGGAACAGTCCCCAGACACGCCCTTAGCGAGTTTCTTCACCTGCTTCACCTTACCAGGCAAGGAAGGCGTGTGGAACACCTCACTGGCGCAGCTGGAGTCTACAGTGAGCCGGTCAGTACCACATTCGAGCTCAACTGATTTAGCTGAACTGCTTGTTTCTACAACTCCTTTTGAATGCTCAAGCAGTCTAGCCGAAGTGTTTTTGTGGTCATCAGCTCGAGCTACCGAAGAACTCGTCGCAGTAGCAGCACCTTTGATGCTCTCACTACCTAAATGTTTCAACATTCTATCAGCGTCGCTCCTGTTAACAAGAGATGACCTGAGTTCAAACTCCAACTGAGAAAGCGTTGCATTAGCAGCAGCTGAATTATTACCCTTACCACAACACACTGTTTCATTCACCGATCTATCTGAAGGAAGGAGAGTTACATCACTGAATGAAGCATTGTCCTTTTCTGTACAAACCGTTTCATTACCAATTGATTTGTTAAAAGTAAAATCAGCACTTGACTCTGCACAGGTCGAGTCTTTGGAACGCAGTTCAGAAGCAGAAGATGTAGAAGAGGAAGCCTCAACAAGAGGAAGGTTTACTGGAGTTCTAGAGGCTGTCTGTTCAATTGAATGCTCGGTAAAATCACTTTTAGAAGCAATGTTGGAATGACTCTGGTCAGCAAACTGCTTGCCATGGGTCATGCTTTCACTTGTAGCACAGAGTGTTTCTTGAAAAGAACAGATTTCCTCTTTGTTCTCAATGAATGCTGCATCTGGCACTGTCAGCTGTGCTGGCATCTCATCTCCCATTTGCTCTTCCCATCCAATGGCTTTTTCCTTTTCCCATACTTTTTCACTTTTTTCTGAATTCTCCTCTTCCATCACCATTTTCTTGTCTGCCGCTGTCTCATTTTTCATAACTTTTTCAACTTCCATCACCTTTCCCTTTTCCACCACTTTTTCAATTTCCACCACCATCTTTTCCGTAACTTTTTCCAATTCCTCTCCCCTCTCCTCTTCGACTGCCTTTTCTCCACCCATTAACTTCCCCTGTTTAATTGCGTTTACCTCTCCCACCACCTTTTCACCTTCAAATGCCATGTTCTCATCCATTTCCTTTACTCTTTCAACTATCTCTTCTTCTTCCATTCCCTCCTTTTTTTCCTCCTTTACTTTTTGCACTTCTATCATCTTTTCCTCTTTAATCACCTTTTTTTCACCCATTACCTTTGTCTCTTCCATAACCTTTACTTGTTCCATTGTGGTTTCCTCTTCTACCATCGCTTTTTCTCCCATCACCTTTTCTTCCTCAACCATCATTGCTTCTTCCATTGACTTTTCCTCTGATGATGCAACCTTTTCCACTTCTACTGTCTTTTCCTTAGTCATTCTCTCCTTCACCAGATTTTCCTTTTCTATTACCATTACCTCTTTTACTGCAATTCCATCTTCCATAACCTTTTCCACTTCCACTGCCTTTACCTCAACCCCTTCCAGTGCCTCTTCCACTTCTACTGGCTTTTCTCTTTCTACTTCTTTTGCCTCTCCCACAGCCTTTTCCTCCTTCAATACCTTAACTTCCATTACCTTTCCCTCTCCCACAAGTTTTTCAGGTTCTACCTGTCTCACTTCGTCAGCTAGCCTACCATTATCAACTGACTTATCTTCAATGAGCTTCTCACCTTTAGATGATTCTCTCTCTAGACCTGGTTTCTTACTATTAACAGTTTTGCCACACTTGCCAAATTCACCATCCAGAGCATGTTTATGCGCTACAGTGTCCTCGTGCACGGGAACTTCAAAAGACTTTTCGATTCGTCTTTCCCCTACCTTGAAAATCAGAGACTCAGCAGTGTTTCCATTATCAGGCAAAAGCATCTCATCAAATGCCACACAATTTACCTCTTCTGTTTCATTCTCATGTTTTCTAACGCAGTCAACCTCCTCCTGCCTGACCAAGCTGAGCTCACCGCACTCATAATATTCACTTTCCGCTTCACTGTTGCAAGCTTCATCATCTGCTTGCTCTGAGGCTTCTAATCCATTACCCAGCTTCTGGCAAGATAGCAACTCTTCGACATTATCTTCTGTAAGAGTAACATTGCCGACTGGAGCAGCGCTATCTTTTGGTACAGAAACTTCCCTTCCAGGAGCATCAGTATCACCTGCTGGTGGCGCAACAGCATCACCTGCTGGTGGCGCAACAGCATCATCCGCTGGTGTCGCAACAGTATCAGCAACATCCGCAGGTGTTGCAGCAACAGCAACATCCACAGGTGTTGCAGCAACAGCAACATCCACAGGTGTTGCAGCAATAGCATCATCCACTGGTGTTGCAGCAATAGCATCATCCACTGGTGTTGCAGCAATAGCATCATCCACTGGTGTTGCAGCAATAGCATCATCCACTGGTGTTGCAGCAATAGCATCATCCA
>JACJUY010002537.1:68235-85119 GCA_014220935.1 Platorchestia sp. MABIK | reverse complement strand
GTGATACAGAGCCGTGGATGGTGTATCCGTTTTTCTTGCGTCGAGTTAAGCTTAAAACACGTGGCGCCACCTAGCGGCAGGTTTAGTTATTATAACCAACGGGGCTAACTCCCGAGAAACCCCAAATTTTGTATTGTAACAAAACACTACAAATCTAAACATTAATTTGTAATAGCATTATTTGTGAAATACAAGCAGAAATTGATAAGAAATAATATATTTTGATTAGTCCCAACAACATGTCATTAAAAGTAAGATTTATTTTCCACATTGTTCTACGTAAGCGTTGGATATCACCGTCTATATTATTAATAGAGGTAAAACTTGAATTAAAATATATACTCAATATAGAAACAAAAACGATGTAATTACTACCACTCTAGAGTATAAACTACCACTCTAGAGTATAAAAGTACAATTATTTGTAACTTGTAATAATTGTAAACCAAACATTCAGATCACAATTACTACAGAGAGTTCAGATAATACAATTGTTAACGTAACCAAAACGATTCACTCTAGATATAAGACGAAGAAAAATTTTAACGCATAGAAGATTAAAATCCTACTTTCTCTCTAGGATCAACTTTTTAAATGCCGCTTCTCGTCTCGTCGTCCCACACACCTAAGGTCTTGATAAGTTCATGTTTACAACACTATTATGCACGAAATTAAAAAGACGAAAAAGAGTACAAGGACAACAAAGCCTTTAATCGCTCCAAACACCACTTGCATCGTAGTCTCTTTCGTAGCAAGTGACGTAAATGTCGTTTGAATTTGGCTCGGCCGTTGACAAACATAGCGGTATAAGCACTATGAAATATAGGAAACTCTGCTACGAGCACGGATCTGCACGTAAGTTTCTCACATCAAATTGATTTGGAAGCTCTGACTGTTTAAAAACCGTAACTATAATTGAATGTGAATGAATATTGGCAATTTTTATTTCAACTCGACAAAGACCTTCATCATGATATTCCGCGACCTTCATTTTGAACATGTGACACGAACAAAAGATGCTAACACAACATGATGAAGATAAGTTTTCACTGAATCAGGATTAATTGATCAGTTTCTTTAATTAATTTACTAATTGTTCAATTATAAAAGTTGAATGGTATGAAGGTTTTCTGACCGGGTGTTTTTTTGGGCTTTTCAACCCAAGAAAAAGAGATAAAGAAAGAAAAACAGGTTATTTTTAAAAATGTTAACACATGAGGTACATGACAACATACTGACAACTGAACAAAAAACGCTATAAACAAAAACAAAAAACGCTATACCGAAGCAGATTTGTCGAAATTCTAGCCATTGCTCGAATGCTGAGGTCCTTTGCGGACTTTGTAAGGCAGATTTAAGAGCCTTCGGCAAAAAAGTTCAACGGCTGTGATTCGCTTGATCAGCCTAAAAATTAATAACGCTGGTAATTTAAGACTAAGCGGAGCAATGGCGGGGGTTTCTCACATCTTCGGCGAAAACCGTATATGAAAATTAAAAATGTTCGTCTGCTCTTCTTGCAACGAGTCCCAAGCCATAGCAAGGAATTCGGGGAAGCTGACGAGCGTGTCAGCATGAGGCCGACACGACAGACTGAACTAAGCCGTGGGCGTGTGTGCACCTCCTTATGTGTGCCGCTGCTCTACGGCAATCCGACCCTCGCTACAGGGGACTCTTGTGTCCTCGACAGCCGGCTACATTGAAGATTGTTCGCCTGAACATAATTTTCAAAATCTTCAGGTGAGCCCTGTGCCTTTATGTTCCGCTTGTCCTTAATTATCTTTATTCTAGCGTTACCGGCCCCAAATGGGTGCCAGGCAAATGTGTGTGCATTAGAGCCCGTTAATTCGGGGTTAGTTTCCACTGGTCGGGTGGTTTGCGCACAGATTGGAACACCGTCGTAAATGACTATTAAGTATTGAGAAAACGTACGTCACAAAGTAATTTATAAAGAACATCACGCAACCAAACACGCACATCTAGAAACGAGTAAACAAACTTACACGCAAAATGAAATTCATGGCTTGTTCAGCATACGCAGAGAGAGATAATTTTTTCACGAGCGCTTTATTTCATTTGTCTGTTTATATTTTTCATTTTTTCTATTCACAGAAACGTCCTCTGGGCTAGTGATAGATCTAGTTTTGAATCATTAAGCAAGTGCAATAAATAAATTTATTTCCTAAACATGGTTCAGTGGTCACGGGTCGCAGAGCTTTAGATAAAATGGAATGTATCTTGAGGCTTTGCTTTTACGTAAAAAAGGAAATAGAAACATATACATGCAAATGTGTGCATATATACGTATATGAAAATGTGCATGTGCACACACACACATAGCCATACATGTATGCGTGCGCGCACACACATAAACGCACCCACTTACACACACACATATTCATGTATATACGTATTGAAAATGAATATAAGAAAAATAATAATAAACATGAAAAAAAATCTTGCTCATGCTACATCTAAGATGACAGTCAAGCTCAGTGTATTCGTAAAAAAGGACCTAAAGAAAAAATAAGTCAAAGGAAAAAAAAATCCGAAAAACGTATAAATGAAATGTATTTCAATTTTATAATAAAAATTTTAAGAAAACTCAAGTTACGGTTGGCGACAAAATTTCTGATTTACAATATACAATTTCTATGTTAAGGATGACTATCAAGCACACTTACAAACGGGTCTTTTTGCTCCGCGACTCTGTGTTTGTCTGATATATAATAAAGTGTCACGCACACTCTGAGTTCTTCGTCTCCTCGCAATATTTGAACGCCTCTGCCGCCTGCGTCAACATTGGCACTTTTCATATTCTTTCATGACCTTTGTTGAGTCGCATCTTGAGTCCGTTTTTGAAAGATTAGAATGGTTTATCCCCTACAAACATGTGGTTCATTATGAGTAAGACATATGAAAACTAGGTACATAACAGGGAACAATACCAGCATTGCGAGCCAAACCAGCTCCGAGACTTCTATGGCAACGTATCAAGAGGTAAACACTTGCTTAGATAAGTTTGTTTGAGCTTAACTTACCCCAACAAAGATGTTCATAAGAAGAAAATATGAATGCACAATTCAAGTATGAAGTTTAGGGAACGGGGAATCTATGCACTGGGGGAGTTCCAACACATGACGCATTGCACAGTGAAACAGTGACTTGAGAGAAACGGTTATGAAACACAATAAAAGTCGGAGAAGAAAGTCAGAGAAGATGGTGAAAACCAGGACAGCATCGAACTGGAAAAAGATAATCAGTAATAAAACTCAGACCAATTTTATTTCAACAAAATAAACCCCTACCCTTCAGCTTGGGACCTCACATTCTGAACTCTAACTTTGTCGATGGAACGAAGCGAGCTCGCATTTTACTCAAGCACTGCTCGCACTAGTATGGCTTATTGTCCAGTTCATGAATGTTTTTTTAACGACGCAAAATGGCAAAAATACCAAATGGCGGAGTATTTCATTTGTGCAAGGCCTCTAGAAACACTGAGAATCAGTGAACAAATGAACTATATAACGAAGCACAAAATGAAAGATGCACTAGATTAAAGATATGAACCTGATGGCTTATGAGGACTTCCATTGAACTTTCTACCAAGCTAAAACATGGGTACAGAACACTCAGCTGCAGAGGTATTCTCAAATATCCGTCATCTCTATTAGTAAAACCTCCATTCAAGTATCCTGCCTGTATTTTGAAGGTTGGTATTACCAGCGCAGAAGTAACTGTATCCTCTGCAGCCAATAACGTGTGCCGCTGCATAAGGACCACTACTGTATACCGTAAGGACTCAGGTTACTTTAGTCGGGTTGTGGTGGACTCCTGGCAGGGACTGCAGTGCCAGTAACAACACAAGTGCTTACTGCTTAGTTGGTTAAGAACGTTTACGGTGTGAGGTGACGCTCAGCAATAGTGCAGCTACACTTACAATCGTTCCGACATACAGCAAAGGATAACTCTTTTCAATTGCTAATATAACATGGCCACATATTTTGGTAAATTTTCTAAACAGATCCTCAATCGATTTTCAAATTTTTGCTGCTTGTATAATGGTAATGATTTCAAAATAAACTAATTTTCTTCTATCCTCTGTCCATCGCAAATGAGTGTTTAACGAGTTACAGCGGTAACTTAACGTAACATAGAGTAACCTAGAGACCTAGGGTTACCTAGGGACCTAGGGTAACCTAGGGACCTAGGTAACCTGGGGACCTAGGGTAACCCAGGGTAGCCTAGGGTAACCTAACTAAACTAATCTAACCCAACCTAACGTAACCTAGCCAAACGTAACCTAACCTGATGTAACATAACGTCAGTCCATTCCAGCGTATTCCATTCCAGCGTGCCCCTCAAATTTTCTATGGCCTGTTTCCTAAAAGAAAACTAGCTTTTTTTGCCATATGATGGAAGAGAATTATTGTGGAAGACGGAAATTAACCTACCGCTTTAACTCGGTATATACTCATTTGCGAAGGAAAATGCATGGAAAAAAGTTGTTCATTTTGATGTCATTACTATCAAAGAAGAAACAAAAATTCGAAAATCGAGTAGTGACTTGTTCTAAACAAATACCCACATTTTGAAGAATTGGTTAGTGTTACTGGCAATATGTATACATGTATTACTTACTGAGAATTTTCAGCTTTGATGCCCCAATCTTGTATAGTATCAGCGCAGTTAGAGGAAGGGCAGAGAGTGCAAAAAAATTATATAAGTTTTGATTTTGGGGCAAAATATAAACATTGCTTACAAAGCATTTTAGTGCACTAAACGCAATATTTAGTGCAGCAATATCCATCATCGTTTAATAGCTTATCTAGTGTCCAGTTCAGCTTAATGCGAGTGTCTCGGCAAAAACAGCCAAATTTGGTATCTCTCTGTTGTATAATTTCGAGTTTATTGAATGTTGGATAATAATTTCTTCAAGAACGATGTATTGCAGTAACGTGAGACGCAACTGGGAACAATGTGTATTAGAATGACGTGTGACAGATCCCTAGGGATTTTTGGCACGAATTGTACACGGCTTGCAGAAACGTTTTCTTCTGGGGACTAACAGCTGAGTACCCTGTAACCTGCTCAGAAATATATAACATAATCAAATTTTTAATAAAAATATTTTATAAGCTCTGAAAACCAAAGTATTGTAACTCAAGAGCCTGTGAGAAAAAATGAGACAAACAGTTTATTTCCCATAAGGAACTTTGACACAAAAATCATTGATATCGGGTTTGATTAAGGTTTGTCGTAAAGATCTTCATTTGGGAAACGTATACATGGGTGTCATCAAATGAATATTGTAACAAGCATTTTCGCAGAAATTTAAATCATTTTACTACTCGATGTTGCAAATAAATCCTTTAAATCGTTATCTAAAATAGTCTGATCGCCGGTGTCTATCGCTTGCTTGAAATAGTATATTTACGTTTCTTGTTATGATGAATAATAACCTGTAGGGATTCGAAAAAATCTAAATACGCTTTGTACGTTCTCTTATTTTGTCTCGCCAACCCGCTTCTGCGGCGAGAAACTTCCAGAACTAACTGGCACAGGAAACATAGTCTTTAGCTGACACCCTGAACGGGTCAGTACACGCTGCAAATAACAAAAACTTATGACAAGTAGGACAATAGATAAAGAGAATGCTCACCTCGACGTCTTAGTTTCGAAGATTAAGTTCCGGTGAACATTTCCTCACAAAAGGCCGGCTGTCAAGGATTAAGCTTCCTTGAAGCGGGGCCGGTATAGGTCAGAGCACACTGTAGACATGCGCCCCGGACCACTCATCGTTGTCATCTGAGGAAGCAACCCGCGAAGGCCCCTCCTCAACTTCGCTTGGATCCGTAGCTGAGACTTCGGATTCGCTCGTAAAGACAAACGAACATTTTATGCATGTCCAAGGTTATTAAGGTCGCCAGGAAAGTGAAGCACTCCCACCATTGCCCCGCTTGTCATAAATAGTTAGCGTTCTTACTTTTTAGGCCAGTTTGTTATAAAAGCAGACCTAGTCCTTAATTATGCAAGATATGGGCTGTCTTGCACGGGACTTTAGTAAGGAGCAAGGCTGGATTTGCGACAATTTGTAAGCGCATGCCCATTAAGAAGATAAATACATATCGCACAACAGTAAATATGATGTTAAGGGCCGTTTACACTAGGGGACATTTTGGCCGTGAAGCGCGACACGTGTATACGAGGCTCACAACTGAGGCTCATATCTGTGTGTACATATACATACGAAATTCCCTATTCGGTCTGATCGAATTCGTAATGCGCGATACTCAAGAGCCTCGTAACTACCGTGGCGAATAGGGAACTTTGCATAAACACACACAAATATGAGACTCAGTGGTGAGCCTCGTATACATGTGTCGTGCCTCAAGGCCGAAATGTCCCCTAGTGTAAACGGCCCTTTGTAAGTTGAATACGCATTTCCTACAGATCGTTTCACAACTCGAGGCTTGACAGCTTGATTAGCCCTTGCATATACATTGTTGATAAGTTTATGTTACTAAATGTGTCAAAAGAGCTTTTGAAGCTGACTTCATCAGTGATCAGAGCCTTAAAGCTTTTTTAGCAATCTTTCTTAAAGCATGGGGCACTGTACATGCATTTTCAATCAACGTGAGCTCTTGCCAAAAAATTGCAAGTGAAACCAACAGTCTCACATCTCTGTGATGCACTTGAGGTTACAATACAAAGAACAATGACTTCAGAAACGAGGGAGCTCTTCTTCAGAGATTAATGAGAGGAACATGATGGAAGTAATTCCTTTTATTCACCCTGCCTTTAGCGGCCACGCGAGGTCACGTCCTGCGATCGTGGCCAGTCTTGTGTGAGTGTCTAGTTAACGTGAGATTGATTCTGCGCACTGCCTACAGAAATTATGTAGGAAACTGGAAAAAGAAAAATTAACTGGTGTGTGGTCAATTGCAGTATTTTTATTGGTTCTTATTTCCATCAGGTAACTTAGATTTCGAAGAAATCGAATGATCAATAAAATAAGGAAGACCATTAAGATCGAAAACTTACGTTTTCTATGATTTAAAAGAATGGGAAACAAAGGAGGGACCCTTGTCAAAATAGCTAATCTGGATTTCCACCCACCAGGAGCGCAGCCAGGGAGGGGGCACGGGTTCTATGACTCCCCCGCCTCCCCGAAATGTTGAGCTGGGGCCCAGTTTCAGTCGCCGTTTTAATTAAAGGAATAAAAAGATTGCTGGCTGATAATTAATGTCTGCCCCCCAAAGTATTTGTCGTGGATCACCCCCCAAAAAATTTTCGGTTGGCTATGCGAGTGCCACACACTAAAGTCAGTTATTATTCACTGCCCTACGAGTGGGATTAGACATGTGCATTTTTGTTTTCGTTAAGTCTGTATAAACTGTAGTTTGTTTTTATGTCACAAAATGTTATAACACCTCTTAATTTTCCACTACAGGTGTCCAATCTACGCAAAAAGCTATAACTCACACTTATTAGAAATTAAATTTTTTTTTTGTCATTCTAAACCTAGCTACTAAAAGCTTAGAGTCCATTTAGACACACCTCAACTTTTTGAAGCAATGAGCATTCTGTAAGCACAGCAGATGAAACAGAAGATATTCTGAGCGAATCTCCCTCCTCCAAGACTTTTTAACTGCATATTACGGCAGCAGCTGCAGGCATGCACTGCCTCCGCCTGATAGCGACGGTGTGGGCGATTATCTGCGCCCTGTGGGGTCCCTCCTCAGTGCGTTGCGCTGGTGAGTTGTGGTGCTGAAGTTCTTTAATTCTCTTTTGGGTACAGGCCCGGTTTTCTGCCTGCAACTGGCAGCACAGTCATAGAGCTATGCTTTACTTATGGCGTAGGCTTCTGGCTACAATTTATAGAATTACCATTGAGGTATTTGTTTTTACTTTGGGCACGGTTTTCTGCCTGGAACTGGTAGCATAGCCATAGATTTATGCTTTACTTATGGCGCAGGCTTCTGGCTACAATTGATAGAATTACCATAGAGCTACAACATTTACTTCCTTAGGGCGTGGGTTTTTGCTTGCAATTGGTTGCATGACCGCAATGCTATTTTTATTTAATCAAGGCTTAGCATTTGTTTCCGCTACATGGAGGAATTATCACGAGAAACTCGAGTGATGTTTAAGGCTACGAACACCTCAATAACGGAAAGTTTTGAATCGTGACAACTTTCGAGTACAGGTCATTTCAGGAAAAAGGGTAACTGCGAATTTGGTAACGCTTCTGGGTAACGAAAACTTTGAATTTTTGTGTTGAATAAATACAGAGTCTGTATGCATGATTAGTAAGGAATATGCATGAGTGAAACGGGTTGCATGGGTGAAGTGACGGATGAACATTTGCGCTGATCGTAACTTATGAAATATGCGCTCATAAGTGCTTAACAAATTGCTGTATAAGTGTATGTGTGTGTGCGTGTGTGGACATATATACATATTTAGTTATAAAATTTGTTCTGCATAAACTTTCACTGCCCTAACTTTTTCCAGAATTATCGAGGATCTAGCTTATTATCTTCAGCTGAGGACTGTATTTAAGAGTTGAAAGAGCACATTATAATCTAGATCACGTTCTTATCCATTCACAACGTCATAGTCACTGTGGCGCCGACAATTGAGCATCTGACTTCGTACTGGAAACTTTCTGGTTCGTTCTCAGTAGATGTGCTCGAGGTATAAACATCAGACCACTGGCTCATGAGTCGAAATTGCATACGGGATGACGAGTGGAAGAGTTTAGAGGGAGAACTCTTCTACTCTTAAGAACTTACTCTAAACTTACCAATATCCTCCCCTCTTCTCAGTAAAAGAAGATGAGAAAAATAGGTCAATATTGAATTTGGCGCGTCAACGATTTTGATTTTTTTCCATATGCACATAATTGAAGAAATTTTACGAGGCTCTACATGAATGAAATTTTGCTCGCAAATGCTTACTTTTCGAGATATTTAACTCTGAAGTGGAACGTCGTATATAAAATTGAACAAACGAACGCGTACATGTGCGGAATTACGGTATAGACGTAACGATTGGTGAGGTCAGGTATAGGTAAAGTTAGGTAAGTTAAATAAACTAACCTAAGTAAACCTAAAATAATTTAACTTACCCACTCCGAGACCGAGGATTTCCTGCCAAAAAACTTCGCGTGTTCCGCATCCACCTTCTGCTGGAAAAACCATTTCGAAACTGCCGTTAATGCTATTCTTACCTGAACGTTATTTATGCTATATCTCGAAAACTAAGCATTTGTGAGCACAACATCTTTCGTGTAAAACGTCTTAAAATGTCTCCAATTACTTGAATATACAAAAAAAAATCAAATACGTTAACGCGCTAAGTTCAATATTGACCGAAAAATATTTTCATGATCTGTTTACGACGATGGAGCGATCAACAAAACCTTGGGAAAAAGTTGGCGCTCCAAAACAAGGAAATCTTAGATTCGGCTTGAATTAGGCTAAGGAAATCAGATGAACGTGTTGATGTCTGGGCTATCTATTTAATCTGTTGAAATTTGATCTTGTTGCCACGTATAATGGTACTTTTGGATTTTAACAATTAAACAATCTATTCACCACAAGCGATGCAGCTATAGATTGTTTCTCAATGTTTGGTACAATGGACACATTTGAGGATAGCTACTTCTGAGCCCGAAAAAGTTCAGCGACTACTAGGGCATCTCATCATCAACGCTATTTTCAGGTGTCCAGTTATGTTAGTTCGATTCTAGATTGAATTAAATAGAATATAATTAACACGTTCCCTACGTATGAGGATATATGGGCACCACTGGGTAAATTTCCTATTCACGCACCAGTAAAGTGAATGACATTTCATTTGTTTCGTATCCTTTTTAGAAAATAATTGTTATCATATGAGGTGAAAAGTTATCGTACAATTGCCCACTCTACCCAGGTGTCTGAAATGGGTACCGGTCTTCGACCGGGGGAAAGCGTCATGGCGTCCTGGTGTTAGTTATAAGGCATTTGAAAAACCAATGTAAAAGGTGATATGTATCATGCTTCAATTGGAAATAAAGCATCCGTAGATGCCGATGTTTGTTTTTGTTTTGCTTTTTACAGTGAGCGCTACCTTACTTCGAGCGTTACCTTACAGTGAGCGTTACCTTACTTCGAGCGTTACCTTACAGTGAGCGTTACCTTACAGCGAGCGTTACCTAAACAGTGAGCGTTACATTACAGTGAGCGTTACCTTACAGTGAGCATTACCTTAATTACAGTGAGCTCAGTGACGGAGCAGGAAGGAGAGCCATGTCAGTTCCCCGACGAGGTGGCAGGCCGCTGCGAGGAGCTGAGCGAGTGCGTCAGCACGGGTGGCGTCGCCCGACGCAACGGGAGCGTCGCCCTCTGCAGTTCCTCGTCCGCCCTCGTCATCCACGTCTGCTGCAGGAGGCCCCACCTCATTGCCCAAGAGAGTCAGTTCGGGGACTCGCAATTTTGGGTGCTACTGTAGCGTGATGTCTAACGCCATACATGTGTAGCTTACTCAAGTGCAGTGTGAGGTGTACAAATTAAGTGTTTATCGTGAAATTAAATGTATGGAAATACAATAAGTAATAGCCATAATAACTTAACCTAACCTCACGCTATAGTTCTAGCCAGAGGCAGATCTCATGCTATAGTGTGGTAGACCTCACGCTATAGCAGCATCAATTTTGTAGGATTGCTGACGTCTCATGTTTATGGTATAGTACATTTCTTTGTGTATTTAATCTTTCTTTCTGCATTTGTAATTTATTTTTGTTTTTATTATTTTTTTGTTACTGTTATCAGTTAGTGTTGCTGTCATTATTTGCGACTGTTTTTATTATTTGTTGTATTTCATTATTTGTTACTGTTTAAGTTTACTGAAAAACGTATCCGAATTTATGCATTAATTTAGTTACATAGTTCATTTCTGCTTGAAATTATTATATTTTTGCTTGATTGCTTGATTCATTGAAAGATTGTTAGGACAAAAACAATTTTATAGTCAAAATATTTCTCTTTACTACCTGAAGCTTTGAATGAACCATGAAGCATCTCAGTGTAGCCAAAACTTCATTTTTCTAAGTAAATTTCATGATTACTTTTCCTTATTATAGTGCATTTTGTTGTGCAAAATTACGAATTTTCTTTTTTAAATTTTCGTTCATCACCACCATCATTCTCGTTGCATGGATTGCTTCATTCCCGCTACCCAGTCTAACATTTTCGCCGCCTGCATGCATGTTTTTCGCCGCCTAAGCGATTTAAGCGATTAAATCGCTTAGGCGGCGAAAAACATGCATGCAGGCGGTGAAAAAATTAGACTGGGTAGCTGCCACTACTCCTTCCCTCACTCCGTGTTAGGTCTCGTAATGTTCATGGCTATCCGCTATACATAACACGGCCACCTGACACTGCACATCGGCCAAATGGTGCTCTTTACCTTCTTGCCTGATTTCAAGAGTGAAGTTAATACGCGATTTTGAAAAAATGATAATTCTCTTTAACGTGGAATACTAGTACAAACGGCATTGGGTGAACTGAGTTTATGTTTAAGTAAGGTTGAGTGAAAGAATTATCTTTCAAAATAAATTGATATCGAATAAACGTAATGTATTTTAGGAATAGAATCTTAATAATGTTAACAAAATCTACATTCTTTGAGTGAGTTACGACGAACCATGTCTCGTTAAATGGTTTGTTGTCAAGTAACCAATTACAGTGTGTTGCTGTTGTGTGAGGCGAACACCATTGACTGAGAATGTGATCTTCTTAAAAGCCTATTCTATCAACTCACAATGCTCGAGTACAACTTCCTGACATGCTCACCTTGATCGTCCGATACATGCACAGAGGAATCTTTCTGAAGCAAATATTTTATAATTACATTCCATCAGCAATGCTCCTCTCGTAAAAATAGTTCTCCTCGAGTAAGATCACCAATATTTTTGAATGTTCAAATTGCAAATGTTGTACGGGTTAGTGGAAGGAAAGACATGTGGCACAAACTTTAAGTTATTCTATTCATATGATCGTGGGTAGACCTAATGTACATTTTGTCTTATGCTACATTCTCGTGCGTTGCTCTAGTGGATATTTTGTGTACTTTGTGCTTTTGTTACATGCTCGTATGTAAAGCTAATAGACATTTTGAATATTTTTACGCAGTGTGCAACGTGTGGATGACGTACTGGAGCGCGACACCCCGAATACTGAACCGTTACTGCCATTTTATGGGCGTGGAGGTGAACCGGGGGGAGTTCCCCAACATGGTCGGTACCCCGGGGGTTTGACCCACGTTAAACCCAATCAATTTAAGGCACATTTTAAAGAGAATTTAATACCTTATTATTTGCAACACATTTCAAAGGGAATATAAAGTCTCATTATTTACAGCACAATTTAAAGGGACTCTAAACCTTTTATTTAAAAGTGTGCCTCTTTTTTAATTAAAGTGGGTACAACTTGCGCGACTTCGGAATCAACTCGCGTATCTTGGATGTTGCATTTATTCTTGCATTTTCAGGATTACTCGGCATTCCCATGTTCGTTAAAATGTTGATGTTCCGACATCGTTCCTTTCTAGGAATTCAAATAATAAATTAAACGGCATTTTTTCCCAAACGTCATCGCTTAGAATGTTCATAATGACCATGGAATCGTTCATGAGTGCATGTGATGAATCACGGCATGGAATTCTTTTTAATTCAACATTAATGGTGAATGAAAATGTTCTAATTCAAAAGAATATGATTGTTTCTTGGTGGGAGTCATTTAGGGAGCGTTACTAATTGAGTACTTTAACTTTCCTACAATTTCGATAGCATTTCCGTTTCTACTTTCAAGCAAAGATATAAGAAGCCTGAATCATAATATAAGACCAAGTAGGTCTAAGCAATATAGAAAGACGCTGATAACACAAGTGGATATTTAATGCGCGAGATGTACATATATACTTGATAAATAGCAACTATCTTCAAACTGTAGATAATCGCCGAATGATTGATCCCTTCCCCAGTCTAACGTTTTCGCTGCCTACATGCATGTTTTTCGCCGCCCAAGTAATTAAATCGCTTAAGCGGCGAAAAATCTGCATGCTCCGGCGAAAAAGTTGGACTGGGTTCAGGGCGGGCCCAGCGGCATCTAAAACGCATTCAAGAACTATCGAGTTACATTTTTATCAATGTGATAAAAAAATTTTTTCGCTATATTTGCAGCCTGAATAAGATGTTAGTAACATCGTTTTTTTTAGGCAGACGGTGAAATAGAATTTTATAAGCTGAGTGTTTTAGTGAATACGATCAGTTATTTTTTTCGTCTTTTAACAAGTGACGAACTGGAATAACTGTCGAAGAAACGAACACAGAACCGTCTTTCGACATCTTTTGTAGAGGATATTTATTTTGAATGTGTACAACTGCGGCATTTTGAGGTGACCGCAATGAGGTAGACTAATAATACATCTCCCCCTGCTGAAGAGGTAGCAACGATCTCCAGATTGTCATCGATTTTCTTAAAGCATTTGTGTGCAGTTTACAGACAGGTCGTTTAACTTTATGTTGCCCACGTAACCAGTGTGATGAGAAGTGAAAGTCACAGCACTACTGAGATTTGAACTCGGGACCTTCCGGACAGAAAAAAAACAGGTTTCCCAAAGACCACGGGGACGACAATTTATTCTTAAAGAGCCTCTTCAAATAATGAAGTTTCAATACGTGGATCGCACCAATTTATTCTTAAAGAGCCTCTTCGAGCAGTGAAGTATCAAAACGTAGATCCAGCGATTTTTTCATTTGCGCAGGTGTCTCTAGGTCACCGGGAGGACGGTGATGTACAGTGGACGTGTAGCGGTAGTCTCATCACTCCACTCTTTGTGCTCACTGCCGCCCGTTGCGTCTCGTGAGTACTGCTCATACTAATGTATCTACTGTAAACACATACATATTTACCTTTATACATATCTATACATGTATCTCTAAAGATATATTTACGCGCGTGTTTATAAACAAATATGCATGTAAACATTTTAATGTGATAAATACTTTGCACTGTGTTGAAATACATTTGAGAATATGCTTAATATTTTACAAAGGTAGGTAAAATATACAAAAGAGAGTGTGTTGTATTATGAATCTTTCTTTTTAACTTGCAATCTATAGATGTTTAATCAGTGTGAGTACTGACAAATGGCATTGATATTCTTTTACGTCTAACATAAGAAAAATCCCATGGAGAGAAGGACGTTGCACACTTAACACACTACTGCCGCTCACAATTAATTTTTGGAATGATTTCCTCGGAGGAATTTGGATGCAAAAATCCTCCCGCTCGGGTCTAGGCCAGTCCGAAGAAATCTTTCGTGTGTGCAAAAATACCTCGAGGTTGGATAGCTTTAATAAACTACGCTCATATGAGCTTAATACACTACGTTCAATTAACTTTTATACACTACATTCTTTTAACTCTAATAAACCTACGTTCATATAAGTTTAGCACACTAAGTTAATAAAATTTTAATGCACTACGTTCATAAACCAATGAGCAGGTTTTGAAAATTCTGCTCCCGCAGTTGACTCAAGGATACGCCACTCAAAATTTGAAGTTATGCAATTAGAAACCTTCCCCTCGGTCGTCAGCTCAAAGCCGCTCGTGGTGAAGCTTGGAGAATTCGACCGTTCCTCCTCCAGCGTCGAAAACACCCAGACGCTGAACGGTGGTCTGCCCCAAGGCATCGCTGGGGAGGACAGCATGCGGTCTGGGACTGCTAACTGGGTGTCCACCGAGCAAGTCATCGATGTGAGTGTTGGTGGGGGTGTGGTGCTGGTGGTGGTGGTGGTGGTGGTGGTAGTGTGTGGTGGTGTTGGGTAGTAGTGGGGGTGTTGCGTGGTACTGGAGCTAGTGGTGACCACGAAAGAGGAAACAAGGTAGAGTCATTTCCATGAGGGAAAATACACCTCCTCTCATTTGGCTAGCCAATAGAACGGCTTTATTTCAAACAACCTTAATGACGCCACAATTGCGAAATGTCGTCAATCAAATAGTGGTACCAGATTTGGGGCTAGCAGAGTTACCACATGCAATATGAGCTGTTGTATTGGTTCGTTGCCACAACGTCGGCATTGCCACACGGTCGAAGGATGAAAGACTGGTTTGACCCTACCTTGTTTCTTCTACCGTGGTGGGGATGTCACGTTATGCTAATACAAAGACGAAAGAGTGTAGACTATCAGGCTGGTGGGGGTGTGCGTGATGACCCGCGATGAAGGACAGTTTCTGTGTACAGGTATGAGTATTGGTGCTGAGCAGTTGTGCGTGCATTGGTGCTCAGTGCCTGGTGGTTCTCGTAATGATGTCGTCCACAGTGAACTAACGGACTCAGAATACCGGCTGCCGAAGCCATAATTCACACACAAGTTCACGCTCCTTCTATCATACCACGCGGTAGAAGAAACAAGGTAGGGTCACACCAGTCTTTTTTCGTCGACCGTTTGGCCTTGCTTAACTCATGCCAACGAACCAATAGCAGCGCTCATATTGCATCTGGTAACACAGCTAGTCCCAAATCTGGCACCATTATTGACCTAACGACATGGCGCATTGGTGACGTCATAAAGTTGTTTAAAATAAAGCCGCTCTATTTGCTAGCCGAACTAGAGGAGGTGTATTTTCTCCCATTGAAATGACCCTACCTTGTTTACTCTACCGTGCATCATACCAACCGCATTTCAACGTCATTTTTATTCTGGCGCAGGTGGCGGAGACGTTCGTGTATCCAGAATACCAAAGGCCCTACCACGACATCGCGCTCCTCAAACTCGAGCGCCCTGTGAGTCTGTCACTGAGAGCAACATTATTGTTAGTTTAAGCCTCCCTAACAGGTGTTCCAAAACGAGGAAGGAAGAAGGTACCATTTAGTAAGAAGTTTGAGGAATGCGGAATCTATGTAGAAGATGTGTTTTCACTCAAGATCTCCTGCTCATAGAACTAGTAAGTTAGGAAGGAAGCTTATGGAGCAAGAGTTGAAGAAGGAAATAGTACATTCGAGGAACAAGACAGCAGTGAACCACAATTTATATGGTCCGTAACATTAGAAAAAACTCATTCTATTTTAACAAATGAAAGGCCTTTCTTGCCTTCTAGTTGGGACCTCACGGTTTCCCCGTAGAAGCTTGGATAGATACCATAATTGTATCCCCTACGTGACAATTCTGATGTAGCAGAAGCAGACAGTTATGATATTTTACGACATCCAACTATGCAAATTGAAATGCGCACAGTGTCGTACATTAATTTTTTTAGATAACTTGCTCATTGCGTTGCAAAATTTTATCTCTACAACCAAATAAAATGTCATCAGATTTTCCGAGTGCGTACAGTAATCGAAAAATTAATACCGATATGATGCCAATCTTCACGGCGCGGGTGCTCTGCTGAACAGGGTGGCCCACCAAAAACGGAACTCTTAATCACCTTAATTTAAATAACCCTTAATCACCTTAATTTAAATAACTCTTTATCACCTTAATTTCAATTCAGTGGTAAAACGTCGTACATAATCGTGATAATAATCACCTTAATTGGTGATGAAGCGGCATTTTCACGAATGGTAGAATCAATAACCATAACGTACGACAGTGCGCATCTATTAACAACCCTCCTGAATTTAACTGAGAGGGACCTATTTCCTATTTGTCAGGAGAAAGCGTCCGTTTGGGCCGGAATTTTCGGAATGGGTCTCTAATTGGACCGGTGTTTTACATCAATGATTTTAATTTTACTGGGTACGTAGACCTTATCCATGCGAATGCAATCGTAGAGGTCAAGAATCTTTATGCTAATCATAGACTAGCTGTAAGAACACGGCTGAGAGTAG